>VJMY01001168.1:0-17943 GCA_009869795.1 Neelides sp. FZ-2019 | reverse complement strand
GCCAAAGTAGTACTTTCATATAATATGTATATTAGGCATGTTTGAAAGTCCACCTTTTTAGATTAGTATTCATCTATTAAAAGACTTGTAGTTGTATGAGCATTCAGGATTTTCAGGATAATTAAAAATGCTAATAAGCTAAACATTTCTAAACATGGAAAAATAAGCTTAAAGGCCTAATAGCAATGTTAAAAAATTAAAAGCTGCTTAGTCCAAGTAATAAATTATGCTCTAATTAGCTACTTGGGTTAATTTTGTCAAAATGTATTAATTTGAATTTTTATATAGTAATTTTTATATAAACTAACATTCTGGCTTTTGATCAGATTAATCTAAAATTCATTGACCCTATCATAGAAATGTTCTCATGAAGGCGCCATTGACATTTGGATCAAAAGTTTGTGGCGGCAGCATTTTTTTATTCAATCATTAATTTTAAGGTGAAGTTTATGGTTAAAACTACAATATGTGACTACATTGAAAACTAAAAACACTTATCGTCAATATCATATAACTAATGTATTTGTAAATATAAGCACACTTTTATTAATAATTTGTAGGCAAATGGATTGACGAACCTGACTTCAAATAAGAAATGCACATCCAAAAGAAAGAAAAAATATTAATTATAAATGTATTATATTTTACATATGATATAAATTAGAAACAAGTTGTAAATTGAAAGTGATTACTTTGATAACATTTTAATTAACATAATGATTTCATCACTAACTAATTATTGTAGGAATAAGTGACAATGATCGGCCTCTCCGACACGACGTACGATTACCAGCACCATTTGAATCACAGCCATGAAGCGAGCATCGAAAAATATTTTGAAAAGTTTGTTTTTGCTACCGGTGATGGTAAGTTAATCATTTGTATCTAACATTTTTAACTTTTAAGTAAATTGAATTGAATCTTTATCTTGTTAAATTGTGCTCATTTGAATCATGAACTTAACCCTAACACATTTAATTAAGGCTAAAAGAAAATGTCGTTGAAACATGGGAATTTGGAATTCCTTTCCATATCAACGTTTCCTCATGGGAAGTTTCCAGTCACCTTTGGACTTTAGCCCGATGAGGATCCAAGTAAAAGAGATCATTACAACATTGGGAAAATTGTTTCGTGTCTTAAAAATCCTTGCTGAGATTCTCCGCTTGGATCCAACTGAGAATTTCCGGACCAAGGCGTTTCTCCAATACAACGGCTATCTAAATCTCAACTATCTCGTCAACATGAACAAATCCACGAAGATCGAAGACATCATTCATTTCAAAAAGTCTTTAGCCTTAGACTTTAGCCAGTGTTTTTGCTTCAAGAACGGAGGCGTCAAAATCGAAGGGCAAATCGATCGAAAGGTATATGTACTGGGTCAGTTCATAGTCGGATCCATTCAAATCAAAAACAGCTGCAGTTAACCCGTGGCGGTCATACTTGAATTACTACGTTTCCGTTCGGTCGACGGGAACGGGAATTGACATTCATAATCATCTCATCCAATGCTAGTTTGCGTTACCGACTGACATATCAGACATTTACAATACATTAGGCAGTGCAATAGTATACCTACTATAAAGGCATTTGAGGAGTTTTATTTGAAAACTTCAACAAAATCACAAATCAATCTTTGATATTGATGTGATAAGCTACTAATGATTAATGATAAACTTAAAATTCAAAAATTTGAATAGAGTTTCATAAATGAATTAAAAGATGAAGTAAAAAATAATTTTTTTGTTTCATATTTTCCATTTATTTAATTTTCACTGTAAGAAATTGAAAGATTTAATTTCTTTCAATTTCTTTCATATGATTTCGCTTTCGCATTTTACTTTCAAAGGGGTGAAAAGTGAAATTTATTCCAGCCCTGCTTATCGCTCATGAATATCACCCATAATGTGTCAATGATAAATTAATGAACAATAGATAAGACATGTTAAATCTCACCTACCTATGTTAATTTGAAATATTTGTGTGACAATGTAGAGATAATAATAATTGAAACTTTACTTTTTAATATCGATCCTAATGATTGAATTTAAGTTATATTGGGAGCATACATGAGATAATGTTTGAGTTACAATTCTTTTTACAAATTATTTTATTTATAGACAGGTTATTATAGCTTCTCGTAATAGTAAATTAAACACATACAATATCAAATATTTGAAAGATTAATATATTTTATATTGATCAAAGATAACATACCCATACACATTTTATACAGCTAATTCGTATTTCTTATTATTGGCATTTAGAAATACCGTTAACTTTACTTTCTTAATATACAAACAATTTTTCACATAATCATATTATTACAATTATAAATACAATTTTTTATAGTAAAAATGTTACCTAAACTCAAAATTATTCTAATAGGAGAAAAAGGTGTAGGGAAAACAAGTCTTTTCAGTACATTCGTTGTAAGAATAATTTCCTTTTATTATTTTTAATCCTATAAACAAAAGTTATATTGAGTTAATTAATGCAGGAAGGGGTATATCCCGAAGAAACTTGTTCGACAATTGGTGTGAACTTTGTGAGTCGATCAATTTAATTTACAAACATTATATTATTTTATATTTTAGCGATAAAGGAACCTCATATGATAAATTTATTTATGTATTATTTCAATTTATCTACTTTTAGGGATGCAAGCAAATTGAATTTGAAGGAAAATTGATTCATCTTCAAATAGTAATTAGCTATTTCCCTTATTTAATTAAATGAATTAATTACAATTTAAGAATATTTCCCAGTGGGACACATCTGGCCAAGAAAGATATAGAAAAATTATGTCAGCTAATGTGGATGGAAATCACGGAATAATGCTTTTATACGATACTACGCAATTCAAAAGTTTAATGAATTTATTTGAATGGTTGGAAGAAATAGAACACGCGAATGAAACATTAAATATTCCAATGCTTCTGGTTGGAACTAAATGTGATTTGAGAGAAGAAAAAATTGTTACGCCCGATATTGCAAAGGTTTTTGGATCTTTGAGTTGTGCAATTTTATATTATTTAAAATTTCTTTTAGAATATTGCGGAGCAACTCAATACGGAATATATTGAAATATCAACAAAGGATTCAATAAACGTGATTGAAGCGTTTACCAAAATGATCGTTCGGATTAAGACCCGTCAATCTGAATTGCATCCTCTTAACTCAATGGGACCAATTGGAATTTTTCGAAAATTCTTAAGAAAAACATGACATATGAATCTAATCCAATAAAATTAATTTTTAAAAAATGATGAAACTATCTTCAAAGTGTTAGATATAGTTATTACTTATATTGAATAAAAACTATGACCTATTCATTCAAAATTAGTTTGTTAGAATCTTCTTTATTTAAGTTATGCGCTATTTAGGGATAAAAGGGATACACATTTGCAATGATCAATGTTTTTCTTTTAACGTTATGATCGGAAAATTTAATTTTACATTTATGATAGAATCATATTATATTGAATAATGTAAAAGTAATTGTATGTTATATACCTATTTGTATACATATTTTTACTATTTGTATATTTTAAAAGGGTTAACGGAGGTTACAAGTTTTGTTAACTGTAGTTATTTCTTTTTGTTCAAATAAACTGTATTTTAAAAGTTAATTTTTTTGTAAAACGATGAATACTTGTTGAATGAATAAACTCACATTATAATTATCATTATTATTTATAGGTACACTGTGAAATCGCCAAAACTTATTACTCATACATCAACATAACATCTCACTCTAATAATGACAATATATTATCTTTGTGCTTTTGCAATTTCATAGAATTTGAGATAAATAAATGTTCGCACGTAATTGAGACGTATATTAGAAGCCAAGTTATCTGAAATTTATAGATAAAAAGTTCCAATTTACCTTTTATCGCTAAAATGGCCTTTGGTTCTTATCACTCCGTTAATTAGCCTCTGACAGAACTTATTATTACATCTGTAAAATCCTTTTTACTCATCTTTTACCAAGGAGAAATGAAGCATTTTGAAAAATCAAGAAATAATTAAAATAATAAATTCAATTAAAGACATTTTTCGAATACGAGTATCTAATATTAATTTAGGGAAATGAAGTCTCAGAATTTTTCTCATCTCTTGGCTCTTTTCACATTATTTGCAACAGTTTTAATTTGTGATTGTGAGCTAAATGAATTGAAGCCAACGAAAGTCATAATTGAAGCTGATCGTTCTCAAATTTCTAATTTAAAAACTCATCATGGCGACGACGTGTCAATTTTCATTCATAGTAAGTTATTAGTTTAAAATTAAAACTATAAGATGGATTAAGAAATTGAGATTGACGATTGATGAACAGCAATTTGTCAATTAAATTTTTAAAAGTGAAACTTTATTAAATAAATGCTAGGAAACGGGCAAGAGGCTTTGAATGAAGGCACTACTGAATCGCCTGCAAACGATTTTCAAAATAACACAACGAAAACTTGCGTCGGTAACGATTGCTGCTATCAATATACATGGCCAGGGTATTTGGAACCAGAAAGATTACCAACTCCTCAAAACGCCACTTGCGAAGCGATGAAATCTTCGTCCAGAAATCCCGGAATGGCTTGTTTTAATCCCTTAGTTTATTCAAGTAATCAAAATAAGCTTTATGCATTCAAATTTCTCATCATGTTGTTAAATTACAATATTTTCCTTTAGCAAAAGACAATAGACCGAATTTAACAGCATTAATTGACTACTGTGATCGTCACGGATGTGGAATTTATTGTTCAAAGTCTGGAAATGCCAATACATGTATTAAATACACATATTACACAAATCAAGGAGGTATTTAAAAAATTGAAAATTATATTAAATATAATTTAAATATTATCTTATCTATCCTATTTATTATATTATATTATTTGAACATGAAGTTTTGAAATTTGAAAATTCTTGTTTAATTAATTTAATATAATTTGAAATTTGAGTTTAAAAACATGAAATGAAAATCTTATACACTATAGTTAGTAGTCAAGTTAACGAAACAAGATTTTGCGGTTCAGTGACGGACGCAGGATCAGGGAACCGAATTAATAACGGATGCTTCACGGATAAGCGAGGTGGATATATACGAACTGTTTGCGTTTGTGACACCGACAGATGTAACGGTTCATTTCGACTCAATCTCTCTTTCATGCTAGTTTTTCAAATATTTGTAGTCTTAATAAAGATTTTATTTTAAATATCGAATCTTTTTATGAATAAAGTTCACATTTTTATAATTATTATTGTTAAATGATTTTATAAATATTTACAAAATTTTTATTCTCAATTGTACAATTTTTTATAATATTTACTTTATTGAAATTTATTAAATGTAAATAATTCTTATTTTTATTGACCATTAAAATATATTCCTAAACAACATATTAACGTGTTCTTAATTGTATAATTAAAATCCTTAAAATAATTTATGTAAGATAAGAATATGTAAGGGTATGTTTTATTTTGCAAAAGGTTCAATTTATTAAGCATGTGAGTAGACGAGCCAATACCTTAAGCCTTGAATACCTACCATACCTTGAAATAATAAAGGACTAAAGATGAATAATTTACAAAATCCAATTAAGGGAGAGCGAGGTCAATTGAATTAGCTAAATGATTTTGATTTTTCATTGCAAAACACATGAGAAATTAATAAAATGAATTAAAACCAAAAAATATACGAATATTTATCTTTTATTTCAATTCAAATGTTAAAAATTAATAATTTTAAATGTGAGTGACCCTTCATCGTTTTTTAACTAGGCGAAGCACTGGAATTGAAGTAATTTGAAATTTTTTTTATTTTTTTTTATTTCTTAACTTTAAATAAGAACATGGGAAAGGTCAAAATAAAATTCATATAAAATTAGCGTTTTTATACCAATTTAAACGTGCTAATTCTGAATCTGAATCCAGTTTGCATTTCTCTAATAAAATGAGATATATGGTCATTTAAATTTTGCCTATTGTTTAATCATAGGATTTAAGAATACATTATAAATTAAAAAGATCCTAGCACTTTCCTTTCATTATCTTCCTCTAAAGTTGTAGATAACTCATAATTTAAACCTTAACATGATTTCTTGCTTCAATCGAGGTCATCATTTACCAAACCTAACCTATTCTTACCAATTATTATAATTCTGCCAATTAATTATAACAATTGAATAGTTACGTTTAGTCAATATATATTAATATGTTTAAGTAGGAATTACGATCCTACTCACGATCAATCGCATAATAATAATACTGTAAAATGAAGGGTAGAGATAGGGGTTCTTTTAGCTCTGAACCCTGATCGAATCATCTAAACACACGTGGATGTGATATGGCGAGAGAGAGTAAGGAAAAAAAACCATCATTTTCCTTCTCTTTTTACGGTACCAGGCGAAGCTACAGCTGATTGAGTCATTCTCTTTCTTTTGGTGCTAACGGATAATTCTTTAACTTGTTCTTCTAACTAGTTCTACGTTATATTCAATATTATCCCTTATGATGAAATATTTGTTCAGATTTCAATTTTTGCCCTTTCTTTGTGAATTTATTCGGTATTAATAATCTTAGGAGTCAGAAGATATAAAAGGGTAATGGTTTAATTTTTGTAACCACTTGCAAGACTCCACCTAGACTTGACAAGAACGATACAACTGTTACGTATAATATTAATGTCAGCAAAATTTAATTTATAAACAAACTTATATGCAATTCATTAAATCTTAAAGATTAATCTAAAAATATAAAATTTAGTTTTGAAAGAGTATCTCGTGAAAACCTGTGATTAAAGATTTAACCTTATTATCTACTTATAATACTCATAAAATCCAAAATACTAATAAACAATGGATTTCGTCAGAAAGATATTTAATCTCAAAAAAGAAGAGTCTATTAAAGAAAAAAATGAACAAAATATAATAGAGATAATGCCATTTACTGTTATTGATCATTCTGGAAAGTCAGTGAAGGTAAATTGATTTTAATCGAATATAAAATTAAACATATTTATCAATATCAATCGACAAATATTTATAGCTTGTTAAATCTTAACAATATACTTATATTAAAATCAAATTGACTTTTGTTTGTTAAAAATAGCCATATAAAGAGGATTTGGACTTGTCATCTCTCGGAGAAAAAGATTCGATCAAAACAGCATTTGTTGTGAAGAATTTATTGAGTAAAAATGAATGTCTTGAACTCATTAAGCTCACAGAGAATGTCGGCTACGTCCCTGCGCTCGTCAACGTTGCTCACAATAAAGAAATCCTCATGCTGGATTATAGGAAAGGCCAGAGATGTATTATCGACGACGTGGAAATGGCAAAAATTCTCTTTAAACGTCTTGAACCTTTTATCCCGAAGAAGTTCAAGGATCAAAAGGTCAAAGATGTCAATGAACGAATGAGATTTCTCAAGTAAATCAAAAATAAATATTTTATTTTTACAAATTTATTTAAATTTTAGAATTATTATTCAACAGACTAATTAATTATAATAAATGATATATGTAGTTTGGTGATTTCGGTGTAATATGAATAGTTTAACCAGTCAAATATATTTGTCAGATATGAACCAGGAGATTTTTTCAAAATGCACCAAGATGGAACATATGGTCGCCCCGACTACTCTAGCAAAAGTTGCTTCACAATTCAAATATACTTGAATTCCGTTGATGAGGGAGGAGAAACGAATTTCATTAATCAGAAAAACAACAATATTAAAGTTCCTGTTATTCCTGAACCTGGTTTGGCTCTTCTTTTCCAGCATGACATGCTGCATGAAGGAGCAGAAATCAAAAAGGGAACAAAATATACTTTCAGAACTGAAGTCATGTATAAGATAAAGCGGAGTGAAGGAAGCAGTTCAACAGAATCTGATTAAAATGTCAATCATTAATATTCAATTTAATTCCTAATAATCATGTTATAAGATGCTTAAAGTTATATTTAAAATTGTTATTATTTAGCGTTTACAATGCAATAAAATAATGTGAAAGTTAATAAAATACCATACATTACTCCCGGTTTTATTAAAAACTCATAATTTATGTTAAATTTATATATTAAATGTTTTTTAAATTTTAAAAGAATATACATTGGAAATCAAAAGCATATCATTTTATCAAATGTGTTTTTGTTAATTTAATATAAAAAATAGCTGTTACATCAAGAATAAAAAACTTCATTATAGGAATGCTAAAAGAATACCAATTGAACAGAATAAATTACTTTATTACTCCTTGTAAAGGGGATAATATAAGTCATATTACTTAACGTTTTTTACTTTTATTACATTTCTTATTTTTTGAGTTTTTAATCTTATTATTTCATTCTTTTCAGGTTGAGCGAATAATTGAATTGAGAGAGAATGAACTTCAATTGACGTGGACGAAACTTACCGGGTGCTTAGCATAAAACTTGAATTGACATTAAGTTAGAAACAAAACAATGTGATAATTAATCTGACTGAAATAATGCTCATAGATTCTTTCTCATTAATTAATAATTACTCAAAAGTTTAATGTCAACTAATACTTTTAACAAAGAATTTTGTCATAAGTCAATTAATTAATTGAAATTGAATAAAAAATGTTAAAGATAAATTCAATGTGTCTCATTAAATGTGATATAAATGAATAGGGCTTTTATCTATTCATTGAATTCACTCACACAATGATAATTGATTTATCAATAAATGACTTAAATATGTTTGATCATATATATCATATATATTATTATTAGATATTAAGTAATATCTAATAGCTAATATTTTTGTTAGATATATAAGAATTAATGTTTGAAGTTAGTATTTTAAATGTAAGATTCCGAACTAGGTAATCATAGTTTGACCTTTATGACGTATTAATTTTCATTGCTTATTTTTTCAATTTCATATAAATATTGAGTAATAGTATTATTTATTCATATTAAATGAACACCTGGACACTCGAATGATTGATTCTTATCATAAATTACAAACTTGTCAAGTTTTGTATATCCTACATGTAAAAATGTTTAAGGTATCGTGGAAAATTATTAATCTTTTATTGCCTTTTCACCCGCCTAAACATTTTAAATCCAAGAAAATGGGATTTACTAGTTGTACATTGGTTATTCTATTTTCTTTCATCGTTGTGTCCTACGGAAATTCTTGTGTGAACGACTATGACTGTCAGGAAACCCTCGGGCTTCGGAACACCATTTGTCTCAATAACACTTGCGAGTGCGACGAGGATTTTTATTTCGAAGTGAAAACGGGGCATTGTGCATTAGCCCATCAACGACTCCACGGCCCTTGCACCACCACGTCCGACTGCACCAAATATTATCCAAATTCCGTTTGCAAGTTTGGAAGATGTTCCTGTGAGAGGGGATACGAACACACTTTGCCTGACTACCGTTCCTGTGTGAAAGCAATCGGCGCTCCTTGCAATACCGTTGATGATTGCACGCGTCGCCCTAGTGACATTTTATGTGAGCCAGAATCCAAAACTTGTCAATGCCCAAAAGGAACTTTTTACCAAACTCCGAACGGATGGACAAACTCGGCGTGCCTTGAATTGAACACACAAGATCCAGGAATTGGTAATGGCTATTACGCTTGCGGAAACGACGCTCATTGTCAAGATTACATTGAGAATTCTTATTGCGAATTGCAGTTGAGCGACGAACACCGCGGGTATTGTAACTGCAAGCTAGGGAAATTTTGCCCATCTACTCTCGCTTCGTCTCCTTCATCATACCTCACCCAATATGAAACCTCTCCTAACCGCTTTACAACGGTTGCTTTCCTGTCCTGCGAGATAACTTGGGGTTTTTTCCGGGCTCTCTGACCATTCTTTTCACTACTAGCCTGGTCCCATGGTTAACTCTTCGTTGCTTTGCGTGTAATTTCCCTAAGTATTTTTTCTGGTAATTCCTTATACTCCTATATAGATTTATATTAAAAAATTATATCGCTAAAACATTTCAAGATAAAATCATTTATAGATATAGATATGGTTGATAAATCCAAATATTTTTATTATACAACTTTCTCGTTACATCTGTCGCATTTCTGTATTAAATGTTAAAAAATAGCTATTGATTAAAAACTCAGACAATAGAGATATAAAAAGACTGAAAGATATATTTAAAAATCATTAACAACTTAAACTTATATAATAAAACTTCATTTAAATTCAAAATGAAGAATTTTTATTTCCTTATATTAGTTATTCTCTTTTCACCTTTTCTGGGGGTGAATGGGAGATCTTTGAGTAAGAAAAGTGGCAATGTGATTGATAAAGATCCTTCTTTTTATCAACCTGAGAAAAGTTTAATATTTGAAAATATTTTACAAGAAGCAATAACTGATGAAACAACACAAGAAACTCCAGAATTTACAACTAGAATATTTACAACGACTATAGAAATAACACCAGAAGAAACAACACTAGAAGCAACCACATTTAAAGAAACTACAACAGAATCAGAGCCAGAACCAATTCCTCCAGACTTTTCTGACGAACAAACAATGACTTTTGACGATGGAAAATATTTGTTCACTTGGAAGGTTGACACTGCAAACACCGAGCTTCATTGCTCAGTTAAAGTTGAAGGGAAAGGATGGATCGGTTTTGGAATTTCACCAGGAGGTGGAATGACCAATGCTGATATTTTTATAGGGGGCACTAACCAGAACAATCAAACTTATTTTGATGTAAATAAAATATTTAAATTCTATTAATATTTTCAATTTTGTTATATATAGATTAAGTTTCAATATTATACAAAAAAATTCTGTTTATAGGATTATTATACAGATAATGAAAAAATACCTAAAAAAGATCTAGTTAATAATTGGGAATTTCTTAATGAGAATTATGAAACAGAGACCTACACAGTTATATCATTCAAAAGAAAATTTAACACAGGGGATGCTGATCAAGACAAAATAATTGAAGTGAATTCTTTAATACAGATCATAATCATATGGATATAAGCCTTTATTAATAATTATTAATTAATTAATTTTTTTTGTATAACAGTTTACAAACCAAGATGAAAAAACTAAAATAATTTGGTCATACAATATCGAGTCAGATAATCCAAATGTCAAACACACAGCAAGTGGAGAAGGAACAATTGCGTTTAGAAAACGACCAAAGCCTGATTGGACTCCTTACCAAACAATGCTTATTGACTATAGATCTGAGCATCCTGGAAGATACTACTTAAAATGGAGAGTTGACAATGCAAATAGAGAACTTGATTGCGAACTAACTGTTGAAGCCAAAGGTTGGGTTCAATTTGGAATTCAAAATAATTACACTTTAAATACTGATATAGTTATTGGTGGATTCAATGATACAGACAAAAAATTTTATTTTGACGTAATTACATTTTATAATCCCATTACTTAAACAAAATATTTTATTCAATAAATATTTAAATAGTAAAATTAGCGAAAATGATAAATTTCAATTCAAAAACCTTTATTCTATATAGGACTATCACACATTTGAAGGTGTTTGGAATCCAATCAAAGATTCTGTTAACAATTGGATGGATGTGGAAGGAGATTTTCACGAAGGAGAAAATGGTGGTCCCTCGCAAACTATAATTAAATTCACAAGAAAGTTTGATACTAAAGATCCAAATGTTGAACATGACCAAGTGATTGAAGTGAGATTGAATTTTATGTATCAGAACAATTCCATATTCTCTAAATAATAATTTAAATTAAGGAATGATTAACTAAAAACTATGCTTAGTTTGACGACGAAAACGCTGTTACGATTATCACTTGGTCGTATCATAATACTCCTAACCATATAAGAACTGGAGCATCTGAGATTGCCTTTAGGAAACCTGCAACAAAAGATGAAGATGATGCGGCATTTGCAATAATTCCGACATCCTCAACTCTCATCCTCTTTATCATTGGGCTCTCCTACTTAAGATAAAAAAGGCTAAATTACTCTGTAAATATTTATAACACCAGATAATAATTATAGAATATAAAATTATATTTTAACCCATAGTTATTCTAAAAGTTAGTATACACATAGTTTATTGCCTAATTACAAAAGGCGATTCATAGGATTTGAAACAAGCCTGAAAGCTAGATTATTCGTGGTATTTTGCAAATTTTGACCGCCAAACATCAAGCGTTTACTAAATTTAAACATATTTCATATATCATTTACGTAATTTCATTAAAATATATTATGGAAAAAATTGGGGATAATTATATAATTTCAATTTAAAAAAATTAAAAATGTTTATTTTATCCTTTTTTTATGTATATCTTTCATGTTTTCAATGTGTAATCCGCGATTTTTGCTGATTAAAAAATTTCCATAATGTATTTTAATGAAATTGCGTGAATGGCATATGAAATATGTTAAAATTAAAAACGCTTGATGCTTGGCGGTTAAAATTTGCATAATACCCAAAATAATCTAGATTTCAGATTTGTTCCATTTAATTTAATGGCTTTGTGTAATTTTACCATGTTGGATCTCCAAAATGGGATTTTTCAAGTTTTATTTATTTATGATAAGGATAAAAGAATACGAATGTTTTATAATTGAATTTGATGGTTTAATTATCTGTAAAAAAATGCAATCAAATCCAAATAAAATGACATTTCAATTTAAATGCAAAAAACATTATTGGAATATTTCTTGGCAATATACATCTTTATCAACCTCAACGTGTAAAAATAATAAAACTACATATTTAAAACCTTAAATAAAATAGTGTTAATTAACATATTACTTAAATATCATTTAAAATAACTAAAATACCCAGCTAAAAGAATTCGAAGTTCACCGTTTGACGTTACTCACCACGTTTCTCAATTTCTTATTATATTTTCAACATTTTAAATTACAAAAATAATTTTAAAAAAATCTTATTTAAAATCTTTTGAAACGGATTTCAAAACGGCATAAAAAACTTTGCAATTAATTAGTATGTTAATGATCCGTGAAGAGCAATTGCAAATATCGCAACAATTTCTGGGATGTAGAGCCATACAAACTCGGGCGAAACCCTCTTTCCTTCGCCAGAGAGAAAAATCAAAAACGACCAAGGGGTTTCCCGTTTTATTCATTTTCAATAATTTAATTTATAAAACATAAATGAATGAATAAATTAATTAATGATTAGTTTTACGAGCAATATTGCATGTAATATTAATATATTTATTAACAATTCGTATTTAATTATCTGCAATTTATTATTTTCAATTTATTATGGTCTTTTGTTATCGGATCTCGACGTCTCATATTTTTTGTAGCCTCGGGAATCGGATCTTTTACATGAAGCCCATGTATTCTTATGCTCGGATCTTAGAATCGGATCTTTTGTATATTGATAAATCGGATCTTTTGTATATTGAAAATCGGATCTATTGTATCTCGGAAATCGGGTGTTTTGTAACTGCTAAGAACTAGGTACTTTCAGTTTTAAATTCAGCGATTATCAATTATTGAATTACTTAGTCAAAATAGGATAATTATTTGTTAATAGGTACTAATAAGTTGTATGATTATTTATTTATTGATTAATAAATACAATAAAGTAGTCAATGGAATTCGTTTAATGGAATCCAGGCAAATACAATTTTTTGGTCAAGACAAAGGTCATTTGTAATGTACACTTACATTATTTCGGTTTACGTAAACTTGAAAACAGCTTTTAAACTAATTTTAGTTTATGCATCAAATATTCTTTTCTTTAATAATATGTATATGATTTTTGCAATCATTGTAAACTTGAAATTTTAATTTTCAAAGTTTAAGCTCTCTTTTAAATGTTGAATCTGATTTTCTTATATAATCAGGTAGTTTAATATAATACTATTTCAATATTAATGTAATTTTCAAACATAAGTAAATTAAATAACAATAATATTAAATCAAATGCAATTTTATAATAATCGTTTATTTGAATGTTTTAGATGCTTACTTAGAGTTTTTTTTGTATATTAGGCATTAATTAATATCCGACTTCCACTGCATTAGGAATTCTTTGTTTATAATATCGAATGAACTTGATAAGATGAAATTAATTTAAATTATTTATGCAATACAATCAATACAACTTGTTTAATATTGAAAATGAAGCCTTCAATATGTTCAAATGTTTATCCTACAATCCAGCCGACACATTTTAGCCGACAGGGGATAATGATACTTTCAAAACTAACCTAACCACATATAAATGAATGTCGTTAGAAATCTACGGAGTCTTAATTATCCCCTGTCGGCTAAAATGTGTGGGCTAGATTGTATCCACCTCAAATGTTTATCTAAAATCAATATTCAATTTTTTCATTTCTTACACAGTAACCGTTGCCATCATCGTGATATTCAAATAAGCAATGACATTTTTCACTTATCGGATTACAAAATGCATTCTCTGTGCAAATCGCCGTATAATTCCCATTTTTACAGTCAAATCCCGCCTTTTTCACACAATAACCCATTTCTTCCGAATAGTAAGAATCCTCAAGCGTACATCCACAAAATTGATCTAAATTCGCATCATATAAGCATTTCAAAAATTTTTCCTCATTGCAATGCGTATCCCAAAAATTGCACTCATTTCCAAAATCAGCGAAACATTTCCCGGGCTTTTTCGAATCTTCTGAAAATCCTGGTTTACAAATGCAAACCTCCTTAGTTCCATCACACGTTAAATGTTCCGTTGTCAAGCAGTCAACTTGTGAACAATCCTTTCCCAAAAGCCCATAACAAGCTTCATCCCGCTGAAAATATCCAAAACCTTCATCACAAACGCATCTTTTTGCCGCGCAATGAGCATTGGCTATACACGTCACATTCATATAATGTTCCCCATAATAGGTGCATTCTTCGTTCACGAGTCTTCGACACAATTCATTTGGTTCGTCATATTTAAAACTTCGATTACACGCACATCTTCTAGTTTGATCCTCCTTTTCCCGACAACTCACGTATTTGAATTTATTGCATTCATCTCCAGTGAGGGAAACACACGGGGCATCATAGTTCTTGTAGCATTTCCCATCAGTGAACGAATGTGAGTTTTGTTCGCATTGACAAGTCGCTTCATTTAGTTCGTTGTAGGAACATTGAGCCAAATCAGTGCAATTCGCCACATAACCTTCTTCATAGCGACATTTCGTCCCGCTTTTCCCAATGCATCTCCCGCGATCATCGAAAGGACTATTGACCAAAAACCCCTCAGCGCAATGGCACTGTTCATTCGCACAATTTAAAAAAGTCGAAGGATTGCAAATTTCATAAGGAAATCCCTCAACTTTACATAAATCAAGGTAAGTTTTGTAACATAATTTGTCAATTGTATTGCTCCCGCTACTCAAACAAGCGCAAGAATTTGAATCGAATGAACAATAACCCCCGTTGACACAATCGACCCGACGATCGAAATTGCTGTCATTTTTGTAGTAATTCAAAGGACATTGCATTTGAAATTCACCTAAACACTTGCCAAAATTCGGGGCTTCCTCGTTCGATTCGTAATGGAAGCCTTTTTCGCATATGCATTTATTTGTCGTTTGAGAACATTGGAGAAATTCCTTTGAGTTACATTGTTCTTGGGTTTCTTGGTAATGGCAAGGTCGGTCAAATTCAAGATAGCATTGACCTTCAAAACCTTCCTTGTAATTTGATGAACAAAGGCAAATTCCTTCATCTTCATTTGGGGAATTTACGTGGCAAAATGCGTTTTTCACACAATTCAAAAGCAATTCTTCACCTGCGTAGCATTGTTTTCCTACATATGCTACGCATTCATTGTTTTCTAGATCTGTATAGTATGATTTCTTACAAACGCACTGAAACTCATTGTCACATTCCTCCCAAGGATTATTGCAATTTATTCCATTGGATTCATCGCAGAATTCTCCTGGTCGTCCATAGGCTAGGATCGGCAGCAATAAAAGAATCTAAGGAGTTAATAAACTACTATTACTTAATGACGTTGGGATAATTTAATAGGTTTAATTCTTAAATAGCATAATGTATTTATATTGATGTGTAAACCAAACTTTAATTAAATAATAATATAATAATAAATTTAAGGTGAAATCACTCACAAAGCTACAACGCATTTCTTTAGCTCGAAGTAAAATTGTGTAACAAAAATTAAAGTGATTTCGATAAAAGAAATTAATTAATTAATGTTGTAATTATATATTTTTTCACTCCTACTAATAATAATCGAACTCATTTAAATATTTTATCCATGACATAGAGATAACGATAACACTAGTTTTAAAAATTGAGACAATTTGACAAACTCCAAAATATAGGTATAATTACTGATTGACGTTGAATAGTTAAATTCCGATTTATTAGTTAATATTTATTTTTGATCATTGATATATTACATTGTTATTATTTAATCATTTATTAATTATCATATCAGTCAAATCAATAGACAGATTATAAATAGAAATTCTTTTATTAATGTATTCAGAATGTTTGTGTTAAATCAATTTTTTAATCGCTAATGTAAATGTCTTTTTTTAAATTAAAAATTAAAGATTGAAATTGGAATGTTGAATTAAATATATCGACAATAAAAAATTAATTTTATTTTTCGATAAATGATTTGAGGCTCGTTAATATTTACAGCCCTAGTCTCTACTATTAGTAGGTAATAACTTTTACAACCTTTTAAGAACCATTTACATTTTTCATTTGGTTGTGGATAACATTTATACGTTATGATTAACATGTATTATTTATTGATTCTAACGTCTAAAAATACATTTATCACAATAAAAGATACCTACAAGATTTGTTAAATATTAAACATGTTCAAATTTTCAATTTAATTAATTAGATAACTATAAACTTGGTTACATTTTTTATCTTTTTGGAAATTCCTTTGTACAATAGCAGGCTCTGTAAATAAATCCTAGCACAATACAAAGGAGATACATACAATCAAAGACTACTACAATATCTAATAATAATGTAGTGTAATTGGTCGAAACTTTAAGACGAAAAATTAGAAAAAATTGTTTAAATATAGAATTTTGATAACATCATTTGCAATTTCTACAAATGGTTGAGAATCAGCTTGTTTGAATTTTGGTATTCAAATGAATCTTCAAGTATCACAGGTTCAAAGATAATTATAGTAATTTTAAAAATGGAAAAGTAATAAAACATTTGATTAATTGTAGTCCAATGAAGTGTCATGAAATATGGATATAGTGATGGGATGAATTCTGGTAAAGTAAATTCGAAGTAAAATGAGAAATGTAGATTACAATGTATTATAGATGGGTCATTTTGGGGGAAAATTCAAATATCCCTGTTGTGCTATGAGATTCTGTGTGAAGCACTCCAGATGGATTCTTAAATATTAAGTACTTAGCAAGGAAGACCGGTCTTGAATACTGAAGGATTTCATAAATATTATATTGAACTTTAATGATTGTAGGCATAGATTTCAAATATACTTATGCACGTTACATACCTATATGTTAATATACATGGCAATATATTAGTATCTGACACCATTAAAAATATTAAATTAAATTTGTTAATACTAATCCATTACTAAATCCTTTATTAATATTACATTATAATAAAAGTAATAATTTAAGTTTAACCTTGACATTAAAAAATAAAATTTGAAGAAACAGCAGTTACTTTAAAATATCATTCTTAATCAAAACTAAATTTAAATTGAATATAGAAATTGAAAATATAAAATATGCTCATCTCATCAATTTTTATATTTTTGACCATTTCTTCTACTAATTGTATTTCAAATTCTCTTCCCCTTCCTCAATACTCGTACAACGAGAATGTAACCAATGGCAATGAAAATATTTATAAAAAGAGTGAAATATTTTCAAAGTGTTTTTTATTTATTGTTTGTAATCTAATGAACGACATCCCGTTGAATGAATTCTCCC
>VJMY01001167.1:0-17965 GCA_009869795.1 Neelides sp. FZ-2019 | reverse complement strand
ATATGATAATTATCATAAGAGGATTCATTATCAAAATTAAATATATTGATTTTATTTGCAATGTTAATTTTACAATTATTTTTTTTATTTGAAGAGAAGATCTGAGCCATGTTAAATATTAAAAATATTTTTCATTGTTTTTTTATTATTCAAATTATAAATAGATTTGTTAATTCAAAAATTCGTTTAACATCAATTAGAGAACAGTTTGACCAACTTGTGTTTTCAGATTGTCACGTTGATTTCGTTCAATTTCTTCCCAACAACGATCATTTTGCAGAAATCATAATCCCCAAACTCCATTTTTATTTCAACACAATCACATACACACAAATTTACGTTCCACAAAGGGAAAAGGAAAAATTGTTTTTTGTTCAAAATTTAGTTTTCGATACTTTCAAGAAAACCGACTACATTGGAAAATTTGGAACTTGTTTATTATTTTTAACAAGTAATCCAGAAATAACGGATATTTATTTTTGGTTGAGTAGTTTACTAAAAAGCCCTTTCGCCACTCAACAGCATTACTTTTTTATTTTTGTTGACCAAGAGCATGACCATTATTCTAATAATTCATTGATTGAAAATACTAATGGTCGACTTATTACAACCGAAACATTTCATTATTTTCTATTGAATTTAGATTGTAAATTATTTTTCGTTGTACCAGAGGTGGACAATTCGTGGAGATTTTCAGTTTATTGCTACTCCTGTTATCCATCAATGTTGGTTTATTCTCAACATAATTTAAATAATTTAGAAGATTTTGAAATTTTGTTCAAATCAATTAATGGCCAAGGAAATCTTGTTAATGCAATAGTATCGGAAATAGACGTTCAGAAAAATGAAAAGAAAACTTTTTGGAATTATAAATGTATCAATTGGAAGTCGAAGAATTGTTTTCCAGCAGCGAGAATATTTAAAATTTTAGCTAAATATACCAATTTAACTTTGCATTTTGGGTCGGTGGCTCCAAGGTATTTCTGGAAATGGAGTGGCCAAAATATTCCTATGGTGACTCATCCATTGATTTTCGCAGACATTAAAGAGTTCAACTCACACCTTTACACTTTTGGTAAATATTTTATTTATAAAAGTCAAAAAATGAATCTTATTTATTGCGACGAAGCCTCGGAATTTGAATCTTACGATTGGATGATTTTAACACAGCCATACGATTCTTATTCCTGGGGATTTATAACTTTAGCATTTCTCACCGTATTGTTTTGTAATTCTTTTTTTAAATTGAGGATTCATAGCCAATTTCGCTGTATGAATTTTAATAATTTTATTTCGAATTCATTGGACATGGTCAGAATGATGACACGGGGAGGATGCATAGCAAGAAGAAAATTTACCATATTAATGTGTTTTTGGACAATTGCTTGTTTGATCTTTAGCTTGAATTATGAAAGCATAATTATGCTAGCATTGACGGTGCCGATTAAAGAAAAAGCATTGTTTGACATTGGCGAACTTTACGAGCGCGGGTTTAAATTGCTTAATCTTAATTTTCATGGCACAGAACCGATTTCTAAATTTTCTTATCAATGGAAATGGATTGAAAATAATTGTCCATACAAAGGGAAGAATTTTAATTCATGTATTATTTATTCTGGCTCTGATGGTAAGCCAGTTAGCATAGTTAGTTTATTTGATGAAAAATTGAAATCTATGGTTTTCGTCGATCCTTCAAAAAGTCTCTTTGTTAAACTTTTTAACGCCGCAAAAGGGAAATTGGCTAACATCAAGAATACAAAAAAAGAAGTTTGCAATTTTGCAGAAAAAACCCTCATAAATGCAGATATTTCTTACTTTTTCAGTGGATTTTTAGCTAATAGGTTAAATGAGATATTTGAGATGCTATTTGAATTCGGCGTAATTCATAAAGTTCATTCTAATTACGATTTTGCTCACAATCTCATTGAAAATACTTTAGCACAAAGAACTATTGAAAGTATAATCAGAAATGGCAGCGGAAATTTAACCAAATCAGACGCAAAACGAATCTCTCAATCGAAGAAATTAAATAACCTAATAGAATTTGGAGTCAACTCCCTTACTTTAAGTTCACATGCTTCATTGGGATTTATTTTGCTGGGAATTCTTTTACTTTTATCGATTATTATATTTGCAATTGAAAATTCAACATTCTCAATTAGGAATAAAAATAATGAAGTGATTTATTTTAATTATTTAACCAATATAATTTATTAAGTGTTTATTTTCTAATAATCATTTTAAAAGGTTTCACAAGCAGATGAGAGATGAAAATAATATTTTAATATAGATAATAAAAAATAATCGAGAATTCAGGGGAATACGCGATAAACATTCATTACATCCAGAGTAAATTGACTTATGGGATTTTAAATTCATTCATTACAAAAGAAGTTTCATTATTGCCATAGCTCATTACTCGCGGACCTTTTAACATTATAAAGCCTATGCCTGGGCCGGGGGTGTAACTTTTGGTTCATTATAACCTGAGATTCATTACAACCGGATTAAGTATAAAGGTATTTCGCTGTATTTTAACTATATATAAAAAAAGTACAAAACAATGTTGGAAGTAAAAGCCTAAATGTTTAAAAATCGAAAAATCAGTGTTTATCTGTTTATTCATCAATATATTCATAAAGATTAATTATGCCTAGGTATAAGCATTGAAAAATAAAATAATTTTATACAACATTAATTCCAATCTGGAAATTCACTAATGAAAATAGCATTTTTGCTATACATCAAGTATCTACAATAAGTTTTGTTTATAATCTTAAAAAGAAAGAAGAATTTCATTACTTTCGGATTTCTCCTCCCGGTATAATATTTAGAATGGAAACCACCGAACTGGGTTTCAAAATTGAATTACAATTTGTATGGTTGAGCTGCAACACGGAATAAATTTGCATTCTTTGGTTTCTCATGTTTGCTCCATCATCATTTCCTTTTGGTGTAGAAATAAATAAAACCAAATTTACATTCATATTACTTCATAACAAGAAAACCCCCTAGACAAACCGCCAGCGAAAAACATTTCAGATCTCACTCATGTTATCAATAATTCAGCTTTTCATAAGATATCGTGTTTTAATCAAACAACAACACACACAATGCATCGTTGTATCATCCAATGCAAGATTAAAAGCCTCAATTAGTTATTCATCACTTTATTACCTATTTGAAATGAAGGCAGTTATAAATTATGCATAGCATAAAAGAATACCATATATATAATTTACATAGGCTTGATATTGATATAAGCCGAAAACAATAAACCGCATTAAAATATGCCGGAGGATATTGTAAGTGTACATATTCTGATAATGATTGCCAAATTGTAATTCAGGCCCAGGAAACCATCCTAATTTTCTATAAGGGCAAACTGATATTCTTTCATTTCCCGTTTTCATTTCATTGTTCAGTCCGCTGATGTTAAAAATTACACACATAAGTCTATGGGGCCTTGAGAAGGCTTCTTTCTACTATAAATGCAAATTGAAGGAAGAAACCAATGAGTTGAGTGGTGATTGAAATGCCGAGCGCAGGGTGAAAGTCGAGTGAATGGAAAATGGCAAAGCGAAGGGCAAAGGAGGAACAAAAAGAGAAAGGTGAACACTTAAATCACCATTTACACTTTTGCACCCATTTACCGTCTTATAAGCTCGTAACAAGGTATAACTACCAGATGGACGTAAAATCATATTTTATTTGACCTTCGAATTACATTCAGAACATATTGGAATTTAAAATGACCTTTTAATGATCGAGTTTAATTTAACGTTATTAATCACCCATGGAATTTGTTCGTCTTCTAATGAAGTTGTGATCGATAATACAGATAATAAGTAGGTAGGTATAATATATATCAGATATCGAACAATAAGTAATTTATATAATAAACTGTCGAATTATAATCTCCTTAAAGGATTTAAAATGTTGATTGATTCAGGCTATGAAATATTTGGATTCACATAGCAAATATTTAATCGGTTTAACTAAAAATAATCATTTTTGAATATTTTTATCATGGCCTATAGTAAGCTTAGATTAGCTTAGAATATATTATGTTAATGGTACAAAACAATTTTGAAATTTGATATAATAAATAGTTAATGGTTAGAGACCTGAGTTGAACATTGGGCATATCTCAGGGCGTGGGCGGATATCGTAAACGCGTGGAGATATTTTAGGTCAAATTTGGAAGTTTTTAGCTCCGTAGCATGTATAAGAGAATGAGCTAAATATACTTATAAAAGTTCTTTTAGCGTATAAATTCTCGTGTTGGCAAAAGGCCACGCTTCTTCATCCTGTCTAGATCAATGTAGAGGGAAAAAACGTTATTTATATGTGAATCGCTATTTTCTCCATCTGGGTTTCTCTGCGTCCTTAGGGGAGAGCTGAAACTCCTTCTTTCCTTAAAATGATTGATTGCACATTGACAACATCCTGACTTTTCCTCAACTGACCCTCGCAACACATTTCCCTATCTCCTTTTCCTATCATTCTCACCGACGACGTCAAAAGACTCTTCAATCCAACATAAGGTAGAATTCCTATAAAAGCATATGACGCTGTCGGGCGTTGACGGAGCATTTACTGTTTTTGTACAGAAAGTTTTAAGCTTTCCTTTCAGCTCCTCACTTGTGTGACATTTTCTTTTTCTCTTTTGACATTTGACTCTCTTATACTTACAATACGTGAGATGAATTAACCCGCAATTGAATATGATTTGTCCTTTGAAAATAAAGCTGTTTTAGGTTACATAATGAAAAGTCTGAGGTGAATCGAACCATTGGCTCAATGTTCATGCCAGCTACCTATTAGCCTATTTAATGCATTAACTTCATATATAAATTATTTTAATGGATATATTAATATAATGTTTTTCTGGTTCCACAGCATTAAGTATTCGTTATATTTGTAGTTATTTTTTTAATTTCTTGAACTCCCACGTTGGTTCGCATGCAACGATCCAATTTGAGCAATGCAAGGATGCAATGGAATGGAAGAAAGTGATTTTCTCAATAAATTATAAGGAAAAGTAATTTCATCAATTGAACAAGGAGAATGTAGCGGAATATCAATAGGAAATAATTAATTTTAAATGAATAAAATTGAGGATGTTGGACAAACCACATTAGATGTAATTGCATTGATTTTTATCATGTAAATTCGAGTAACTTTATTAAAAACGAAAAAGGAGGAATGTTTTTTTTATGGTATGAAATATGAAATTTTCATTCATAATTCTTAAGGTAAGAACAAGAAGTTGTTTATGAACTCATGACTCATGCATATTAAATTGAATGAAACTTGAGGTATTTTAAAAAATTCATTTAATTAACAAATAAGTTTAAATATTCACATGTAAATAAAAATAAATGCCGGTTAATGAAACCTTTTGAATTGAATTGATTAAAAATTAAAGTTCCTGAGTTCCTGCTGCAGAATTTTTGCTTTATTCTAAATTAGTTGTATGATATAATCTGGTAGATATTTTAATTGACTTTTACTTTTGTTCATAAAGAACTTATTGTAGTAGGCATATTACCTACTTTCTATATATGTGAAAAACTAATAATATTCTACTGGCATGAATGAAGACTTTTGAGGAATTTATATTTCATTCCTTTCATTTTACTTTTCCAATTATGAGACACAAAAAACTCATTTAATCCCGAGGGACTTACTCAGTGAAGGTCAGAGCCATCACTTAGAAAAAGAATTGAAAAGATGAGTGAAATATCTGAAATTTGAGGTTGAAAGAGAAATTTGAAGAATTTCATAATGCAGTCATTCTCCATATGCACTTGTATATTCTCATACCTCGATAAATAAATCTCTAATATTTAAATAAAGCTTTCTTCATATTATATGTTCATATATTCATATGTTACTAGTAAATATAATAGATATAAATATATAAATATTATATACTACTGATTTATTTACCTACCTCCTAAATGACTCCAATTGAAGTTCATTTTTAGTAGTTTTGGGGGTTTCGGAGGCGACGAAGCGACGCTCGAGGATTTCAAAAGAAATTCTCAAATGTGTATTATGAAAGAGAAAAGAAAATTGAATATGGGTGATATTAAAGGAGAGCCCCAGACACGTTGGGTGAGCAGCAGAGGAACCCAAAAAAATCTTTTGATCAGTAGAAGAAACTCGGGGAAATTGAATGAGAAAATCCGCGCATGGGTCTCCGGTGAAGTATGAAAATTCCACATGGGTTTTACAAGCATGATATTCTCCTTCCAATTCTCCTCAACCTTATTCATTCTTCCTCTTCCGGACAAACCGAACCAGGAATTTCCCTTCACTCAGCCATTGATAAACCCTTCACGTCCACCACATATAAACGTCTATTAGAAAACGTCAACAAGGACCTAAAAACCCCCGTTCCTTGTGCAGAAGAAATCTTTGGAAATTTGAGATTTTCTGCGAATCCGCTCACATTAGGGAAAAGGAGAAAAAGCTTAAACCTTAGATCAAGTTTCCCCTTGTTATATAAGTAAATATTTCACCATGTAAGATTTACGTCTCGCTATTGGCCTATTAAAACAGTAAAATAATCTTTTTCAAATATTCTACCAATTAACAAACTTATAGCGAGAATTTTTTTATTGTTGTTTAATTATTATAGTGGAAATATTTATTAAAATTCATCTGGTATACTAAAAATATATTTAAATGAGTATTATTTTCAATTTTGAACTAAACTGTGTTTGTTTATATTGTTTTTAAATATACAAATTCTTCGAATTTGAGTTAAAACATTTTCGCACATTTTTTCTTGGAAAATTTGCGGACTTTCGAGAAACGTGATCTTAAGTTTCAAATGTTGCCAATTAAGAACAAAAACAAAGGATGATAAAAAATGTTTTTCCTTTAGCCTTAAGGTGAAAATAGCAAACGTTATTTTCTCCTACGTGAAAATGTTTAACAAGCAATAAAGTGAAAAAACCTTCAAACTTCCCAACACTTCCTTCTAATATATACTTAAAAATAAAATTACATAAGCAATATATAAAGTGAGCCCAATCTCAGTAAAAATATTCAAAATCCTTTAAAAATGGCCTTAACATTGGACTACGATTATTTTGAACATTCGATCTTAAAACAAGAACGAGACGGAGATGAGAAATTCCACAATGGAACGCTGAACATCTCCATGCAAGATTACCTTGAGATGTATTTGGGCCCTAAGCAGTTGCCCCTTGAGTCGCTCGTCCCAATAACTTTCGTTTACGCCGTAATTTTCCTCACGGGGGTCGTTGGGAACTTCAGCACTTGCATTGTAATTTCCAAGACACAATACATGAGGACGTCCACCAACTACTGTATGCATTTTGGACTCGTTTACTAATTTAATTATTTAATATTAGATGAACTATTGAATTATTATGATTAGAACATTACATGTTCAAATGATCGTTATTTACATAATGACTTGCTATAGAGTTTCATGACTAATTATGTGAGTCCAAGCTCAATTTCATCCCATGTTATAATTGAGAACTTGAAATGAAAACCAGGACCTTGAAAATACGGCGAGTTAATTCCCTTAAGCACAAATTACCAATTTCATACCTTTATGAGCTAACCAGGAATTCCTAAAATGAACTTGTGAAGAAATTAACTTTCATATTATGAACTTCATTATAAGAATTACATCCAAGTCAAACAAAAATGTTATAAATGAGAACATTAGAAACTCTCTCCAAGTGGGCAATTTTATATATTAATCTTACAAAGTTATTGGGCCAATATTATGTCTTTCTGTATTTTAAATTGAATAATGATAATTTAGATTAATTGTTTTAATAATAAACTTTGTATCTTCAACTCTATTAATTATACTTTCTCTTTCAGATCTTTTTAATCTCGCGGTGGCCGACTGCTTAACTTTAATATTTGGTAAGGATTTTCTTTTAGCTTCTCTCCCATTTGCTTCGTTAGTGCCCTAAACGCGCCCTTTATTTTTAATTAAAATAAATTCCTATAATACTTTAATACTGCAGATTATAAAGCATAATATATTTTTTATGTTATACCAAATTGTGTTCAATGTTCACTTCAAAGTTTTCAAACATTTACGCTTCGTGTTTGAAAATCAAAATTAATTTTAAGGTATTAGACCTAAAATTCACACAAATTGCATAAAGTTTTATTTATTAATATAAGGTATATAGGCGGTATAGGTTCTATATTTATAATGTAATTTTATGTATTTATATTAAATGCTTATTGGTTTTTAATTTAGGTACTTAATTACTATTTTAATAAAAGTATTAAGTATTTTCATGTGATACTAAAAAGGAAATCTTAAAAGGGTTTGTACTTTTATAGTCGGTTTGGGTCGTGGGTCTTAACTAGGAGATTCTTCTCCTTGGCTCAAAGAAGAATAATAGGATGTAATTCCCCCTGTTTAATTATAAGATCCTCTTTTGTGTTCTCTGGTGGCGATGTGGAAGGTGGGATTTTGAGTCGCTTGCTATTTTCGTTTCAACCTCGAGAGAAGATTCATTACATTAAGGTCGAGCCAACGAAATTCGTCCCTACTTTCCATTATCTCTCCCTCACCGTTAGATCCTGTAAGAAAGAGAGTGTTAACCCATTTTACACTTCTTTCTTTAACTTGATCCTAAGTGTCCTACATGCATTGGCATTTCAAACACTTTTATTTTTATCCTTGACTATTTCTGATTATTCTGATATTAACTCAATTCATTTTATCACTCCAAAATTATTTATAATTTTCCTAATAATAAAGTATTTCTAATTTTTTATCATCAAGATATAATATTATTTTTCATAGTTTATATAAAATATTAGGGAAATGTTGTTTTCTGGCATTTTTATTAATTATTTCATATATACGAAATTCCTTAACTTTCATTATTTATTTTCTTGGCCGATGTATTCACGTGTGGTTGGGTAATGAAAGAATGAAATGAATTGGAAATTCCTTTCTTATTTCTGTCTCTTATCACTTCGTTCGAGCCATATCTTCTTCATTGTGGGAAAAGATGCAGTTTAAATGTATGGAGCTCTGCGGCGTTTAAAATATTTCTTAAGCCGTTAGAACAGCGATGAGGGGAATATTACTCGCAAAACCCCAATGTCCTGCATTGAATCTCCTTTTCTCTAAGTAAATGTTCGCATTTTCAAAATTACTCATGTTAACCTCATTCTTCCTTTTATGAATATTTATGAGAGAAATTGAGCAATCAAAGTTACGCTGAATGCGTTAGCTTATTTAATCTCTATTTCTCCATCCTAATTTCAACATAGAGTGTGTTATATGTGTATTGTATATTCATATACCACTATTATTATCTACTATGCATTTTTTGTTAGCATTGATTTATTAGAATTTTTAAGGGTTTACAGTTACGAGTAGGAGAGATCTGAGGGGTAAAATTGAATTTTACGACTTAATTAGATTAAGCATTCATGCATTAAAAGATGTTAATAACTCAGGCCTTTTCCTTCATTTCAAAGGGTTCTCAATATAATGAAACAAGGTTAATTAATTCTCCTTAAGCTCAGAGAGCTTCAAACCTCATGTAAGTGTGAAAAGGTATTATCAAGTTAACCCTTTCTTCGCTACATATATTTTACATTATAAATGGTAAAATAATAATTAATTTTATATTAAGCTTTAATCTTAATTATGATTTTTCATTTAGCTGAGTTTTCATGAGCTAAGAGCAAGTATTATTATCCTCTATATAGGTTTTCCCATTAAATTGGATGGTCGCCTTAATATACAATTCCAAATTACTTCTTATGCATATTAGTATATTACGAAATTACAATGAATAAAGATAAACAGAGAACTTAATATGAGAATATGAGAAAGTGTGTAGAGGATCATATTTCTTGTGAGTTTATATGCGGCGGAGTCATTTGAGGGCAAATCATCCTTTTATAGGCCACAAGAGAGGAAAAAGAAAAAGAACTTTCACCAGCTTTTCACGTAAACCCCGCAAGGCCTCTAAGAGAAACTTTCTTCCTCAACATCGTAGTTCACATGGCAAGTTGATCCTTCTATCAGTTTTCTCATACGACTCATATGCGGCAGAGAATAATATTGAGTGCGAACTTGGTTGATCGTGTCAGAACTTTGGAAGGGCAGAGTGCTAATCTCAACTAATCTCAATTAAACCCTCTTTTACTACGCAGGGAGTTGTAAAAACCCCTTCTCACGGCGACGACGTCGCTCACAATGAAAAAACTCTAGTTCGCACGTGTCTTTCTTCCCTTTGAGTTTTCCTTCTTTAATTTATCACTCGAGTTTTGACTTATTAACCTCAGACTAACTAAAACAAATAAAAAATGGTAAAATTCACAATTTCAATTAAAAGCTTTAATAATGAAACCGAAAGTTTTTGTAATAAATAGAATTTACATAGTGCACAGAATTCAAATAGCTAAATTCTTTTCGTGGGAAGACAATTATAATTTGGTTGATCAATTATTGGAATATTTTCTAATTGAACAAGTGATTTAAATCTTATAAATATTCATGTGGTATTTCAATCTAATGATTCAACCATGATGGCATCAAGGGGAGTTGGGGGTTCGTTTCTTTGGACGGATTCTTGGACAGATTCTGGTCCATGTTGCTGGGTTCATTTGATAGCAGTTTGTCCTTTTCCTGAGTTTTTCGCCAGGGCATATGGGCAGTGGTGAGTGAATAAGTTGACCAAACGTCCCCGGCAATCATGGCAAAGTTCCCAATCATTGCAGGGTATGGTATAAAAGGATCGATCATCATCAAAATAAGGATCGTGACTAAAAAGATATTAACGATCTTTAAATATAACTTTGAGCTTGAATAATTCTTAGAAATTGAAGGTGTAAATGGCTAATTTATGGAATTTAATTAATTGGTGTAAATTTCAAATTCTTATAATGAATCCAGAGAGTCGTGGGAAAAACTACGAAGCCGATGCAAGCGCATAATTTGGCCACGGCCTACAATATCAAAATCATTTCAAATATAAATTTAATTGCAATTTAAACCAAAAATGCAAAAAATACGCAATAAAATTAAGTAATGTCTTCTACTAAAGATATTTTAAGAATATGTGAATTCTCATTGTTTTATATTTCAATTAATTTACCCAAACACAAGTGAAGATCCCGACTAGCTTTGAAAAGGTAGAAAAGGTAGAAAAACAATATCCTGATTCACATTTGTCTTTTGTGCACATTTTACTAAGAATTTGTCAATCAAATAATTTAATCCAATATTTTCATAATATTTAACTACTTGTTTATCGCATGCCATATTTCTATTAGTAATGCAAATACATATAAACTCTTTAAATAATTAAATGTAATGTAAAAAGACAGTAAAGGGCGAATTCTCTTATTTACATGAAGTCTAGAATTTTAGATTAAGGATACTTTAAAATGGTTAAATTTCAATTGTGGCAATTTCTAGTTTTATTTCAACATTTTGTGCTTTTGTTCTCTCACAATTCTCTCGCGGTAGTTGGTGAATGGTGATGAAGTTTCTGCCTTTAAGCATATTGTCCTCCTTTCTCGCCAACTTTGAGTTACTATGAGTAAAAGCTCTACAAATTGTCAACTGTTGAAGAGGTTTAAAGACACAAGAGCCTTTAAGAATCCCTCTACTTAAAAGGTAGGAATTTCAGGACAAAAGAGTCACTGGAGCGGAATCCATTGATAATTAAATTATATAGCAAATTGTCCTCTCAAATAAGAATCAGTCATGAGGAATAATTCAATATGTGAAATGAACAATGTGAATGGAACAAAAACTTTTATTGCAGTATAATTTATATTTAAACCTACTTGAGATCCAACAAATTGACATTATTTAGTAGCTAATATTGTACATAAGTTCGAATCTGTATTAAACTTTTTCTAAAGAAGAAAGATTTTTAATTGCTTAATTGTATAAATAAATAGCATTATAGTAGGTATATTGTGCATACCTATCTATCATTAAAAAATTTCTAGAAAGCTTGATATTTTATAAATTCCGGCATTTATGAATGGGTAGAAGAGAAATAAAAGAATAAATAAGGCATGAGATAAAGAGACTTTAAATTCTATCGTTTTCATCTTTCTCTGTATTGTACGTATTTTCTTTTTCATTTATTCAGACAATAAATTGTGAAATGGAGATAATTTTATTGTTTTCCGTTCAACTGGGCGGAACGGCTTTTCCTTCTTGACGTCACTCACCGACAGACCCCCGCAATTTTCCACTGTATAAATTTCCAATTTAAATTCTCGCGAACGAAGTGACAAATCAATTTGTGTGAAATGTTTATTCCTAAGTCATATCTAATCCTATTTAAATCATTAGAATGCCAATTTAATACACACGGCTTTGTATTTATCTCCATTACGTTTTCTATTATTTCATTTTATTTAAAACCTCAATTACAAAAGGGATGAGCTACTTTACCAAGTATTGTGCCAAAATAATTGCAAGAGCTATAAGAAATATCAAAATAATGTTTATGAAAATTATTTAAGTACGACAATTGCAATAAGACTAAATAAGATTAAATTATCTCAATATCCATATATTTACTTAATTTTTCCTTCCCATTATTTGAGTGAGAACTAGTAAATAAGTGATTAAAATGCTTGTAAATGCTATTAATGTGCTTTTCCTTATGCACTGGGCTCCCCAAATGGTAAATGAAGGCGCCGTTCCAGCCAAATGACTCGACAAACTCAAATGTACTTGAATAGGGAAAAAGGCTGCCAGTTGTTCATCTTTACCATTTTCTTCTTTTCTCAATCCGCCATCGACTAAATGATGAGCGAGAAACAAGTTAAATTCATTTGACTCATTTGGAACGGAATCCAAGATGAGGATGAAGAGAACAAAACGGGCCAAGACGTGAAAGTCGTTGAAGCCAATGACGACCTTTTCACTCAAAGACAAATGCACAAAGTTTTGAATAAACACCGAGGTTGAGGCAGAGACAAAAAAGAGATTTTCCAACATGTACACAGCTGTTAAAGGTTGAATTATTTCGTCTAGTTCTCGTACAACTCGCCAAATTCGACTCTGCATTTGTAAATGAGAGCAAATGTTTGAATAGCTGTTTATTGACACGTTCCCGTCTCGTTCAATCCTCCTAAATACAGTTAAATTTTTTGTTTGTTTAAATGTTTCTTTAATGAAAATATGTTGTATTAATAGAAGAAAAGTTTAACTGGATATAATTAATAAATATTTTAACAATTTAATTGAAAATTGGCAAATATTGATTAGACAAGTGGAGTTGACTTGCTTATTTTCCAATGATAAAGTAAGAGATTTAAGAACTTGAGAAATTCCATGTGCAACTCCCATTGTAACAAATTCATAAAGTTGACAAGAAATCCACATTAAGGAGACGATTGCAACTTGGATCAAACTACTTGCCAATTTAAAAACACATGAAACTTCATTTGTTTGGGTAATTTTTTCTCCAGAAATCGAAAAATTTAAGTTTCCTCCAATTGAAGTAATGTAAGTGGGAAAATGTGGAAATTGCCAGCAGTGAATCCCAACAGAAACCACGGAAGAACTCACAAACATGTACACAGACCATTGTTGGAATTTCAAAAATCTCTCCGTCTTCTTGTTCACCAAATGAATGTCAAAATCCTGAAGTAATTTTTTCTCAAGCTCTTTTAAGTTTAATAAAAAATGACTCAGACTTTGGGAAGTCTTTTTAAATGAGAAATTCAACATTGCTGATAGCGGGAGAATTGAAATTGAAAACCAGGCAAAAATAGAGACGAGCGTATTTGACTCGTAAAGCCTCAGTCCGACGCTTAATTTATAAAAGGAGAAAACAAATGCAAAGATAAGTAAACTTCGAGTAATGACAATTACGATCCAATGGCAAATGAAAAAGAAAATCCTATTTGATTTCTCTTTTCCAACATTTGACTTTTCTAACTCCGAGAAATCCGTAGTTAAAAGACCAATACGAAAAACTAATTTTAATATTGGGTTCAATATTTTTAAAATTTCAGAATCTCTTTTATTATTCATTTTTAAATTCTACTAGTAATTAAAAAATTTAAACTTCGATGAGTGCGTTAAATTTATGCACGTGTCAGCACAATGTGTGAAAGAAAATTGAAATTAATGAAGAGTTTTTGGTTATTATTTCTTTTATATTCTTGAGTGTTCAAATACATCAACGCGTCTCCGGAAATTACATTTTATGTGTTCATTCATTTTAAAATAATTATTATGTCATAATCAATCATAAGCATTTCATTATGAGACTTATTATATTACTTTTATACTTAATATTATTATATCATCTGGTGTATTTTTAATACTTTTGGTAATCCTTTATAATCAAAAAGGCAATATTTTCTTATTAGACAGAAGTAGTTGGTTTAAAAATAGAGATATAATATTAACTACAGTTGTTAGTTTTATCTGAAACATCTTTTATTAATTAAATAACGCTAAGAAAAAATTAAAACAGTTATCTTATCGCTAGCCAAGACTTGATATGATTGGAATATATGATTTGAAATGAGTTAAAACAGTAAAATTTTATATGTGCATCTCGATACATTATAATCTTAAGTTTGAAGGCATTTTAAAAGAGAATACAGGAAGAAAGAAAATAAGTTGTCGAGGAATGTTGTAACCTTGTAAGAAGTAAAAGTGTAGAAAAGAAAGCAGTTGAGATTATTTTTTGTCCTCGAGCAAAGGATATTCATAAATGATTGGACGGAGACGAAGTATGTCTTTAAAGTGTCGTTATTATTCGCTCATTTCCATCTTTCTCTATTTTTTCTCTAAAACCGCCCAGCCGCACACATTTACCTTATTTCCCTTCAGGATAAAAGACCGATGAAAATCTCTGGCAGAAGTTGTATAATATAATCCACTAAACCCACGTAAGATTCTCCATATAAAGTAATAGAATTTATTATTTTGCCTCTTATAAGCAAAACTTTCAGCGTCTCAAGTGGAGTTTAAGGATTTATAAGGAAAATTCTTTAACAAAGAAAAATTGTTATTTCTCAAGACACAGATTCTGTGTATTTTATTACTGTGAGATATCTAATGTGACTTTTGAGATTCACATCATTTTAAACTAACTACATACAGAAAATATAATGTACGAGAGTATCAAAGATACAAATTCCATGAATGGGCTGATGACTTTCATCATATTTGATATTATGTTTTTTTAAGTATGCTACATTAAATAAAATAATAAAGTATGTTTGTAGAGTCGTAGCATGGCTTTTATATGGTAAATATAAATATTTATTTTAGCTACTCATTTTTGATATTAAGTCAGTTTGTCAGATATTAAATTTCTTATCTTATAAATTAAAATATCAAATCTTATTGCACAACTTAGTTTTACATCCATATTATTATACAATTTTCTTATTTAATCTTTAGTATTCTTAGAACCAATAAATGATCAAGGAAGGTTAGCAGGGACATTTGGAAGTAGGACGGGCGGATATAAAATAAATCCATTATAGATTTTACAATTAGGGAAACTCTCTATCTAACTGTTCAACTTTTCCTATCATAACTTATCTTTGTACGAAGGTTGAGAGTGGAATTAACGGGTTTCTCCGTTCGATGCTTAATTGCTTTCTCTTTTTTATTGTCAATTTAAGCCTATCTTAATGGACAAAATCCCCAAAAGTAGAAATCATGAGTCTCTTAATGATAAATAGTAGTGGCAAAATATAAAAATAAATGAAAAATAATTTAAATAATATAATTAGTGGTAATTAATAGGTAAACATATTGCAAATTGCAACATAACTGACTCTGACTATCTTTGTTTTTATAATAGGATTATATCGTACCTTTTGATTATAGGAATTTATTAAATCTAATATTGTATAAGTTAAATCTTTTATTCTTTAAGTTTTAGAGTTTAAGCCATACTGAGAAACCAATTTGCAAACATTCAAAAAAAAACTTGAAAGCTGAGATTTTCTGAAAAAAAATAGATAGATCCTTCGCTTTATAAGGGCTTATATTTGAAGTAAGAGAAATTGTGGGGAGTCATGTCAAGAGAGATTCATTTACAAGCTGATGGAAATCGAAAAGAATTTCTTATATATTATATACATTATATATATGTACAGTTTAATATATATTAATTTTTTATAAACTTGTATATTTATTAGCTTAAACTATAAAGGATGCTTATAAGAATATGAATTTACTTATACCGTGTATGTATTCCTTAGTCTTTACATTTTACTTTATTACACTTAACAAATGATTGATACACACATATAGAAAGTGAATGTTTAAAGTTAGGAGTTTGAATACTATATCTAAATAAAATATCACTCGAATATTACCACACTATCGTATATATCCTCGGGGATAAGCATATAAATTTTATATGTGAATAGGATTGGGCTCCATGTGAATGCCTCGAAATACTTATTCCTCGAAAAATGAGTCATAGTCTATCTTTTTCTATAATAAATCCAAACCTAACCTAGCCCTAAATAAGAATTTCGAGGGTTTTTTTGAGGGATTGAACGGTTCCCTAGGATTGAATATTTGATTACATGTATAATCAGCATTACGTGTGGAATATCATGAAAAAATATGTGAATTATTAAATGGGATGAAAACCAATATGAGAATTCATTCAAGAGTTTATGACATCACTTTTTACATTTTTCCATCTTTATGAAAAAAGAAGGTCAGAAGGTTTTGGGCTCTCCAATGTGCCATTGAACAAAGTTTTTTCATAAATCTTTCAATGCTTCCAAGACATAAAATGCATAAGTTCAAGTTTAACTTTGAGCTTTAAAGGAGGAAAACATTATAGAGTATTTACGCTAACTCAAATAGATTTAATACATGGATATAAATATAATATGAAAGATCAGAAGTTTGAGGAAAAACCTTTTGATTTCCAATTCAAAGTAAATGTCAATCCCCAAAGTGGAACTTAAAAGAGCGACCGCATAACAGAAATAAAAACTCCTTTCAACTTATGTTTTACCGAGAAAAAACTTTTCAAAGGTTTCCGATGATCATTTGATAGCAACTTTTGACTTTTTTTCATCCAAAAACATTAAAGAATAAATACATAAATAAAAAAGACCAGTATAGGTAGCGGGTGAAAAATTCTCAATGATGAGATATTTTATGGATCGGAGAAGATCGGGGAGAAAAGATTTAATCCTATTAATAATACAACTAAGCAAGTTGCAAACTTTTGAAATTTTCAAGTGGGTGCGAATTTGGATTGAAGCCTAAAAAGGGAAGAAGGGACCAAACGCCTATACGCCCACACACCGCAAAAATGCAAGCCCTTGAATCTCGCCTTTTGGAAGTCCTTTTATAAATGTGAAAGATAAAAAAGGAGTTGGTCCTTAGAAAATTCCTTGCATTCCTTCCTTCATCGATTTCCCTCATTTACTCCATCTCACACTCAATCAAATTGAATGAGAAAAATAGCTTCGCAATATCAATTTCAATCCACATTTTCAAAAGTCAAAAGCTTATTTGATCCCCAAAAAAATAAATAATAAATGATCTATGTTGAATGTGAAAGATAATATTTGACTATTTTTATTTTTCCAAGATTGAAAAAAAATTTCATACACAACTTGGACTTGATCTAACAATAAGACGACATTATTTTAATGTGGCTTATTTTTTTATTTGAAATCTTTCGGATAAATATTGAATTTAAGGTATTCAATAAATTTTAATTTGCTTTTTAACTATTGTTCATTGTCATCATTGTCTTTCTAGTTTCTTCATTTCACACTACAAACTGCAATTCCAAATATAAGAGATATAATTTAAAATACCAGTTCACGCAATAATTTCGTGCATTTTTGATGAATAAGTAAAATTCGATTTAGTTAATTTAATTATTTAATATAAACTCTACATTCTTCCCAACGTTTCTTGAGATCTCTAATGCCTTTTTTT
>VJMY01001166.1:0-17985 GCA_009869795.1 Neelides sp. FZ-2019 | reverse complement strand
GTGTTTATACATTCGAATGAAATAAACAAGTATTAAGAATTGGACAAAGTTCATCAAAGTATATTTTAATGAAATTAATGAGGATAAAAGTGAGAGGCTTTTGGTAATGATAGGAGGAAATACAAGTCTGTGAATAAATAAATATGTGAGCAGAGGTGAGATTAAAAGCAAGGAATTTTTCTTGCAAGACATCAAACGCAATGGAGAGTTTGAGTTGTGAGGAGCTTGACCTTGTGGGCCGGTTTGCAAATCGTGTGAAGTCAGTTTGGCCTGAATCAAGTCCTCATGAGCTCATACGATGGATAAGGGCAAGAGACTACGACATTGACAAAGCAGAACAAATGCTCATGAAGCATATCAGATGGAGAAAATATAATGAAATTGAAATTTTATTGGACTGGAAATCTCTGAAGGTAAAAATTCCTATTACATTACTATATAATATTAAAAGCTCAATTTTATCATCAACAGTGAAAAATACCAGGTTGCTCGAAAAGTTCCTAGAAATTTTTCATAAAGTGCCTAAACCTAGCCATACATGTTTCGTAATTAGTTTTAACGTTGAGTCACAATTAGAGTTACTCAAAATGAATAACTACAATAACTAAAAGATGGGAAGAGTGCATTCGAGTCAATGGTGATTATATTAAAGAATGATAAAATATAAAATCTAACATCGGTAATTTAATATACTTATTCAAAAGTTCTATGAACTTTTCGAGCAACCTGGCAGAAGAAATTATTACAAATAAATTTGTATAAAAGTGTAATATAATTACATTAAAATCTATCAATTCTCGCTTGTAGAATTTTTTAATTATTTAACAATGGAAAAGTAATTTTGTAAATAAAGATTTATTAAAGTTATTTCGGCTTCAATTTAACCAGTGAATATTTTATAGGTGTATTTCCCATATATGCTTACTGGATATGATGGGAACAATTTTCCAGTCATGATTTTACCTATTGGACACTGGGACATTAAAGGGAACATTGAGGTTGGTAATCTGCGATATTATTATTATTTACTTATAGATTTATTTTGTGCATTATTCCATAGTGTATGACTTTTTCATGGGCAGCATAATTTTGTCTAATGTTATACTTCACCTTTTATTTATTGAATACCAAAACTTTTTCAAATTCAAGTATAATTTAATTAGAACGGCGAGATGGTCCAAGCTCTTAAGTTTGCTGGCCAACCCCTCGAAGTCTTAATGAACGCCATGAAACAAAAGAAAACGCACAAAGGAATCTTCATATTGGATTTCGACGGCTTCACTTATTCCCAAATTGCCCATCGCACCGCCGTGCAAGGGATTATCGAAGTTGTCCGCATGTTTGAGTCCAACTATCCCGAAGTCCTTCACGGGGCCTATGTGATCAACGCCCCAAAAATCTTCAGTTTGCTCCTATCAATTGTGAAACCTTTTATCAACTCAAGAACTTTTGCCAAAGTGAAGTTCTACGGGACAGACACGATGAAATGGAAGGCGGCCCTTTTAGACGCTATCCCTTCTGACCAACTTCCTCCGCATTGGGGGGGAACGAGGAAAGGAGACGACGAGTATTGCAGTGCCCATTGGAATCAAGAGCCTTTGCCGCCGCTGTTCCTCAAAAATTGCGGAAATTTCTTTGATGCCTATGGAGAAGAATGGTTTACCATTAAAATACCTGCGAGGGAAAAATGTAATTTCGACTATCCGACGAAAGGGAAGAAAATCATTTCTTGGAAGTTCAATACGAATGACTATGACATTGTTTTTGGAGTCTTGGGAGTTTTCAATGGAGTCAAAAAGGTGATTGTGACGGAAGAGAAAGTTGAGAGTCATTTGAAAACTCAAAGCGAGTCTTTGATTCTTCACTCGGACTGCGAAAAAATCATTCTCGTGTTTGATAATTGTTTTAGCAGACATAGAGGAAAAACTTTAAACTATTCGTTCATGCTAAAATAATTCATTATTAAATAGAAAATTGGAAGAATTTTATTTCACCTATTTGAACAAAGCATTTGAACTTAAAAAGCCATTTTATTATAAATTGTAAATATTTTATTGTAGATATATTTACAAGTATTGTAATGCTTATACAATAATTTATTAAATGTAAGTATATCACTTATTATAAATGTGTAATTGTAATCACTATATCCTTATTCATGACTCATTTTTAAGTGATATTATAGATTTAATACGAGATTTAATTGTTTGCTAAAAACTATGTAAATAGATGTGAAAATATGATGTTTTGCATTATAAGTGAACATTCATGTAATTTATCAAGACATGCTACAATGTTGAACAAATAAAACTTATGTTTAAATAAATATTGTAAAAATAATTTTATTTTAATCTAAATATGATTACAAACTATTAACTAAGTAAGGCAGATAATAGTAGGAACATCCATTCTTCCATTATAAATTATAATAAGTGTAAGCATTCACATGTTTGTAAGTATTGGCAGATAGAATGATGATATGAATCTTTTAGAAAGAAGGATTTTATTCATTTCGAACTCAAGGGCATTTCCATTATGAGTTGTAAAAACTTCATTGCTCTTTTGTACCATGTACCTGTATCATTTTTATTTAACAAAAATTAAAATTCAACCAATATTCTTGTTTGGATTGACCAACCTCGACAAAAAGTTAAAGGATTTCACTTTTTTTATTTCATTTACTTGAATAGGTATAGGAAGGTTGTATCATATAATTACAAAACTTTTTTTATAATGCATCCTTTTTTATTCAACATTGTTTAGTAGAAAATATTTAACGTTTTATTTTTAAATTTAACTTATAATTTCAATTATTTTCTGAAAGAACTGATTAGTCAGAATTAAAATAAATTATATAATATATTTGACTTAAGATTATTTTTAATTACAACTGCATTCCTTTTGTTTATCAAATAAAATTATAATTATTTTCTTAATTATGGGAATTTTCTATTCGTGCTCAAAATATACTAACTAAGATGTCAAACAAAAAAATTAAAATGTAGTCATTTGCCACCGATAGAATTATGTTTGTGAAAGGAGATTTGTTTTATTTAATAAAAATATTTATTATCCAACAAAAAGTTATAACAAATATGAGATTCTCTTTCATTTCCAACTTAAGTTTCAAATTTATAAAAAAAACCATAATTTTAACATTCTTACACTTTTAAACTTGTACATATTTTGCATTTTATTTCTACATTTCTACAAGTGTTTGTCTGATTTGTTTTATTTACACTACGAGTTCTTATTTCTGAGTGACTAATTGTAAGTTTCATTTATTAAATTTCAACGTTAAGTCTAATTTTTTCTTTGATACTCCCCAATTTCTTCAGTGGCATTAATATATTCATACTATTTAATTGTAAAATATTTGTTATTTATTATATAATTTAGACATTATTTGACATAACATCTATATACATAACCAATAATATCGTGATTACACCAACATTTAATATAAATATGAATCTATAATAAAAACTGACAAAGTATACGTTGTACGCATTGTATGAGAATCTTTAAGGATATACTTATTTTCAAGGTAAAATATAATTGAGAAAAAAATATAATTTGCGTTATGTAAAGCCTACTGCCTATGAGTATACCTGCCATGTATGTTAGCTTAATCAAGATCCTTATTCATAATCACATTTATGCTTCTTTTGATCAAATGCCTGGAGAAACAACCAAACAATATACTGTTCTTCGACTAAGTGTTGGCGTCCAAGTGTTTCAAAACCATGTGGTAATTTATAATTTATGGGCATATGATCATATTTAATTTAATACATGATTGTAATACAAATACAACAAATACTTAATATTAGTTATTTCAAGTTCAAGGAAATATGCAGGTGGTTTTTGCCCAATGAGAATCTGGTTTTTCATATCTAATCTTTATTTCACTCGTGTAAGTCTTAAATAAATATGAATAAAAGATAGATCTTTATGAATATCTCGAATAGTTGTGCCTAACTTTAATACAAGAAAATGAGTAAACTCACTAAAGAAGAGCTCGGCCTAACCGGAAATCTTCGCGAACGTATTAAATCTTTATGGAAAGATCCAAGTGACGATGAACTCATCACCTGGATTAGGGCAAGAGAAAACAATCTGGATCAAGCAGAGATCATGATAAAAAAAATCTCTCGTTTGGAGGGAAAATTGCGAAATTGACACTACTTAATTGGAAATCTTTTTCTCCAAATTCCTCCAAAAGAAAAACGCGTTTTTGAGTTTCCTAAAAATGTAAATGGGACGATTTCATGGAAGTTTAAAACAGAAGGGTACGATATCATTTTTAGGCTTTGGTGGGAAATTGAAGGTTTTAAAAACTTTGTTGTGGAAGAACAAAAGGTTGACAGCCATTTGACTATGCAAAGCGGATCTCTCTGCGTCAATCCTGAATGTGATAAAATTGTATTTGTCTTTGATAATTCTTTTAGCAAACATAGAAGTAAATGCTTACATTATTTAATAAAAACTTCAGATTAACTTACGTTTATTAACTAAATGTTTAAATATATTAAGGATTCACGGTGTTAAAAATCCCTTCTTTTTTATCGTTTAATAATGTTAAAGTAATTCATAATGAAGGCACTTTAAAGCAAGGTATATTTTTTAAAAATGCTTTTAATTATAATAAATAAAAAATAATATATTATATTAAAATGGTTTTTGAAATAACAAATCATATTTGTACATTTTATTTTTTCACTAACAGTCATAATTTTTAGAATTAAAGAATGGAATAAATATTTTCAATGGCAAATCAATTTATGGATCTATTAATCCAAATATCTGAGTAATACAATTAGAAGAAAGGTTTAGCAGTGAAAATTAAAAATAATTATGAACAAATATTAGAAATTAATTACAAAATCCATCCACTTGAAAGCATTCCATAATAAGTTGGAGCTGCGTAATAGAAAGATTTAGATTTATAAACCTGCCCTGTTTTATTAACAATTTGATTCATAATGCCTTGAAGAAAGACGAGACCCGTGTAGCCGCAAGAACCAATTTGATCCACCAACTTTCCAGCGTCTTCACAAAGTATTTTGTTACTTTTCTCCATTTCATCCTTTTTCATATCAAGCTTTGCCCAGTCAAGAATCAGATCATCAAAAGGTTGGGCCAATTCAGAGTATTTATAAGGACTGGTCGGATCCTTGGAATGGTAATGAGACAAATCGGAGCTTATGACAATTCCAATTCGTTGCTTCCCTTTCAATTTGTCAGAGTTTTGCAGAAGAAATTTCCCAACATCTCCGCCAAGTTTCATGAGTTCTGGAATCATTTTTATAGTTCCATTTTCAATGAGTCGTTTAGTTGGTTGACCCAAGAGAATTACAGGCGGAGGATAAAGTTCTGCTTTTTTGTATGCCTCGTTAATAAACCACCAAGGAATTACTTCGCCCCAACGGAGATTCAAAGCGTCTTTATCTGGAGCGCTGTTAGTAAAGAAAAACAAAACGTTTTAATATATTGTATTTTAGAAAATAATGAATATAGTAATAGCATTTAAATTTATAATTAATTTAAATGCTATTAGTAAAACTAAGCATTAATTACTTAGCGGATGGTATAAATGTATACGAAAGGATAATTAATTTACTTGGGCTACTTAAATATTAGGTAATACACAAAATAATATTTTTATTTCTTTGTAATATATTTGAATTTACCCGACTGAAATGACTTCTACGTTATTTTTTTCTGCTCGAAGCATCTCGGCAAGATTTTTTGAAATTTCACCTTCAATGACAATTTCACTTTTGAAATCATTCCAATCGCCGTCCCATTCAGCTGAACCACTTGCCTAAATAAACAGTTTAGTATATACACAGTCCGAGAATACTAAGGTGGCACTCTCTAACTAATGTGAAAGTGAGAAAAGACCACCTTAGTAATCTCAGACCGTGTAATTTAATTTATAAGATCATTGCCAAATTGAGAATCGAAGCATATTTAGTCAGGTTAAATACTCTTTAGATAAAAGTATTTCTAATTTATATAAATCAATTGTGATTAATTGTAAAAGAAAGGTTTGCCAATCATTGTCCAACTAGAATATGGCTTGAACAGTTCAAGTCTGAATTACCTTATTGTTTCCTAATAAGAGGAAAGTATTTTGAAGACGAAGGCCATGTGGAGTTGAGAAAATAATTAAATCAGGATTGACTTTAACCAATTCATCCCCTGCTTTTTTCATGGCCATATGAAGCGAAATTGACTCATTTTGAGAAGTGGGTTTATTGGCTGGAATGTCGGTGAAGTCTCTTGTTTGAGGGTCAAGGGTGATTGCCCCATGAGGGAAGATAAAAGCTCCAACAACACTTGCACTCATTTTTGAGTCACTTCGAAGTAATTCGATTCTCTCTTTGCTGGAAGACCGAACACAGGCAATTGAAGGGTGGAAGATTAAACTTTCAACTATTACCAAGGAGAAGACAGCTTTTATAAATTGATAACCAATCATTTTTGCTATAAATATAAAATACTTAATATAATATTCAATATAATGTAATTTAATATAAAATATTAATCTTTTAGGTACATACATATATTATTTAAACAAAAATAATCTCATATAAGATTATTTCAACATGTATTAATATAACGCTTAATCTTTTATCGTTACAGCTGACAATAAGGAATTCTTATAAATTAACCCACCTTATTGATCCTATAGTCGCCGTACAGAGCAAAGAAAAGCAAAGAAAATTATTATTTAAAATGAGATGTTATAGAGTTGAACGTAAAGTTAAATGTTGCTATCAATTGTCAATTATCGATTATCAATTAATGTGATCTTCATATATAATCAATTTACAACCACTCGACTCTCAAACTTTAGAAATAACACTCAAATAAACTCAAATTTCAGAAAAGGCAAATATATATAATATATAAAAATGATACTAAAAATACAAACCTTTTGACTTGAAATTCTGACATTGACAATATAAATATATTATGAAAAGACCCAACGCTTATAAAATATATAGAGGTAAAAATAAAGACCCACATTCGTCGTGCCTCGTCTTTGACAAGGGTTAAAAAGGTTTGTAAAATTCTTAGAAATGAGTAAACTATAAATATTGAAGAATGCAAAGCCTCAGTACGGCCAAATGAGGACAAAATGTTAATAAATCAATGTCGCATATATAAGAATCATTAAATTAATCTATAAAATGAAAAATGTAATTGACATTTGTATTTAAGTGTACTAACTCCAAATTGCATTTAAAACTAATTGACTAATTGAGATTCTAAAGGATAATAAAAGTTACATAGACAGAAAATTATCATAGCTTTACATGCAATTTGGTGTTAGCCTCATGAAAATGTCACAGTATGTAATTTATAAATGAATACATGAATTGTCAACTTTATAAAATTACTTTTATAAAAATGATTTTACGAAATGAATTGTGAACTTTTGAATATTTTGGTAGGTCTTTTATTATATTAGAATTGAATGTTAAAAGTAATTAATTAAAAATAATTAGCTCTATGAACATCAATGCATTAATCAAATGAATAAAAAGGCATAAAATAAAGGTAAAAAATGTAAAAAAGTTCGCCCAACGTGGGGCTCGAACCCACGACCCCGAGATTAAGAGTCTCGTGCTCTACCGACTGAGCTAGCCGGGCTTGCATAGGAAAAGGCGTTTTTCAAGGGCCAATTCCTCATCACACCTTTATTTTTAACCATCTCAAATCCCATCTTACCTTCTCATCAATTAAAAGTTCATTGTTCATAATCCAAATAATTATAAATATAAATTAATGTTAATGGTCACAGGGATTGGTAATTACGAGTCAAATAAGGAAAAACAATATCGTTTTGTCATTAGTTGAACTGAACGAATGAAGCGATAAATGAAAGGGACTCATGGTCAGAATATATTGAAATAGCAATGAGAAATGAGATATGTAGAGAGTACTTGTTCATTATCAAACGCATGGTAGGCGGGGTACGCAAGATGGGTTTTATGGTTTTTCAGTTTAAACTAGTTTTTTTCCTAATTGAAATTGACTTTGCTTTTTGGTTTTAACTAAGAAATTGGAGTATTATGATAATATGTAATGATGAGTAAAATAATAAATTTTTTTACAAAAATTAAAGTTTTCCAAATTTTAACGTTAATGATAACAATTTGAACAATAATCGTTATTTTAATAGAAATTAAAAAATTAACTCATAGTTAAGCCATATAAGTATATAATATTAGCAAAAAGCAATTAGCAAAATAGCAAAAAACTAGTTTTTTGTCTACTATGATAAACTATATTATTGGCTCATCTTCTAACTTACAAGATTACAGGTTTAAAAGTTACAAGGAAATACAACCATATATCGGGAACTCCGTATGTTTTATATAGTATGTGCAATAAAAATAAAAGAACTGATTGCGAGGCTATATATTTAAACTTGTTTATAGTTTATTTTAAATAGAATACTTTTTCTTACATTGTCGCCTAATTATTCATAAAGGGCATCGAATATTGTCATCTATTTATCATATAAATTACAACAAAGTGTAAGCCTTTCAATAGTTTAACCTTATGCCAATTTAAGTTATTATTAACAAATACAAGTTATTCTAAATCTGACATACAGGAGATCCGACAATTAGAAACGAGTCAAAATCCCTTTTATAATCAATGAATTATTATTTTAAAAATTAACAAAATTAAATTAATTGTAAATTATATTTGAATAAACAAGTATATTATCTTTTACTGCATTTTAGTTCAATTATATATTAATTATGCTTATTTTAATAAAATTTATATTCTTAGTAAATTGACCATACAACGCCATCCCGTATAAATATTAATTGTAAACATACATTGACAGTACGGAATTACTTCATTACATTTACCGTTGCTCATTACAATTCCGGTAACGAGTAAATGTAATCAATTATATGTCTAAAAATGTAATTGTTACGACTAAAACCAATGGGGTACATTGAAACTTTCATATTATGAGCAAATAAATAATGCTCAAGTCATGAATATAAGATAGGAAACTGTATCTAGTTTTTTATCATAGAAAATTTTAAAAACCCCTATCAATGGATTTAGAAGCAACATAGATATCTTTAATTATAATTAAATTTTTGAGTAACTTCCCCCATCACTAGAACAAACTGTTATTTGTAAAAATAAGTTCTATATTATGGCTTATTTATCAGATATTTAAATTACTTAATTACAATTAAAGTTAAACAATTGTATCTAACTGCACGTTAATTCAAATTAACGATTTTACTTCTCCAAACATATATAATAAAATACAAAATGAATTAATTCTTACATATTTAAGCTTATTTATTAACAATTAAAAATGTAAAGAATTCACCTAATTACAATTGTGTGCCGGATTGTCGAATTCCCTGTAGTTAGATAGTGTCTGTAATGCTTTAAAGTTGGGTCGGATCTCTTGTATGACGGATAACTTGTAGCTCAAGTGCCATGACCATCTCTTTCCTTTTCCCATTGCTAATCTTGTTCAACAATTATGATCTTGGCATTTATTTTTTCTTTATAATTGAGCTTTTAACTATTATCCTTGATAACAACTATTAATTCCAAGTTGTTGAGTTGTCGAGTGACGAAGAAATTGATGTCAGTATCACGTGCCCAATGCATCTCATATCCATAATCCAACTATATGGAACTTTTACTGCCAACCATTCACTTATGCATTTTTAAACTAAATGTAATGCAATTACATGATTAGATATAATTATACATTTTATTTTGAAATATTAAATAGAAAAAATAAGAAATACACTGATTGACTGATCACTGATTTGGCTTTAAAGTTAAATCGAGCTTTAGCATAGAGCATATAATTTTTGAGTGAGTTCGGAGTCGTGACTCATGAGACAAAATCAAAACATTGTGAATTGATTGTGAAAGAGATTACATGCCTAATATATGAAGATATCGTGAAGGTCATATTTGTATTCACCTAATATAACTAATGGTCATTCACTTCTTTTGGACCTAAGTCCAATACGCAATAAATATACAGAAAACTCATTCCCTGTTTCAGAAGCATAAATTAAAATCATTTTGTTCTCATCCTTCTCATACTTAAGGATTAAAGAAGGAAAAGTGGTCTTAAAGTAGTAAAAAAAAGTCTTTTCTAATGAAACCTAAATATTATATCATTTTAAAAGAAAGAAAGCGAAATTAAGTGAATGCTTTGTTTGGCAAGGGCAACTCAAAATATTCAATAGATGTTCGAACTTCATATAAAGAGCCATCTTTTATTTAGCTCAATCAAACGTCTATTTACGATTCGTTTTTGTATTTGAATTTATAAATAAATACTTATTTTTTAAATCATAATTCTACTCTATTTGAAATAATAATGCGTTTAATTATTTTAAGTTCAAGGCAATAATATCATAGATCAACTTAATATAAATATATATTAAATCATATATCTGAGCTGTTCTTTGCATTCTAATGTACATACATCTACCCAGTATAAATAATATAATAGGTAACTGCCGCATGTCGATTCGGAATTAGTTAAATAAGCATGGAAGCAAATAAAATTAGGCCACCACGAGGAAAGCCGAAAGTCAACCATTTAACAAGTTGTGGAAACGTGTCAATTCTTTAATTTTTAAAGTTTATTTATTTAAGCTTGATATAAAAGTTTTCTTAACCATGAGATTTTTTTCATTTTAAAGTTCGGAATTTATCAATTAGGTTTATATCATAATCTTACAAATTTTTATCGTAATATTTTTCGTATTATAAGGCCTTTTGTGGTGGCTGACCATCATCCGACATCCGGCATGACTAACATCCGCTCATTTGACATACTTAACATCCGACATCCGACAATTTGCATTAAAAGGCCTATTTGAGCTATCCAACATGCGACTATCCGACATGCTCAACATCCGACATTTCTATCCGACACGTTTAAATCTGTCAAACATCCGACATTTCTATCCGACACGTTTAAATCTGACCAACATCCGACATTCCTATCCGACACATGAAATATCATACGGAACATCCAAAATTTAAAAAAACTTAAAAATTTAGTCCGAAAAATTTTGATCTTAAGATATTCTTCATTTAGCATCATTATTATCAGATTTATATAAAAATCTCAAATTTACGAGATTTTAACTCTATTATTTGGTTGTTGTGTCGATCGTTGAGAAGAAAACGGGTCAATCCAACAGAAAAAGAGTCAATTGAACAGAAAAAGTGTCAATTGACCCATTGGTTAGGTTAGGTTTGAGCTTTGACCCTAACCTAATCAAAAGGACAATTGACCCTTTGACATTCTAGACTTTGAGCTAATTTCGGGTCAATTGACCCAAAATCGAAAAAAATGGTCAATTTACCCGTTGACCCCATTTTGGGTCAATTAACCAGTTGATCCTATTTCGGGTCAATTGGCTTGTTGACCCTATTTCTGTTCAATTGACCCTTTGACCCTCTAAACTCTGAAGCTGATTGGCTCGGCTTCAGATTTTTAGTCATCAGCTCGGCTCGCCTTGGGTAGAGGTTTTGCTGAAGGTCACTAGCCGAGCCGTCTAGCTGTTTAACAACACTAAATGTATGCAGAAATTTTTATTTAACCATAAAGTCTAATATTTTAATATTTTTGGCAAAAAATCAAACAGTATATATTATATTGTATTACCGAATTAATATTAATTACTGATTTTATCGTCTTTAAATAAGTATCCATCAACTTACTTATCAACATTATAATAAATAATCAATTTCATACCATGAATAATTATGAACCTTAAAGGAAGTTTCCTAAATACTAATCTCAGTCAATGAGAACAGGATTTCCTTTTAATACAATAATTTATTATATATTATGATTGATAACAAATATCAAATTATAATGACAATAATAGCTAATTAAATAATTTACACAATATTTTACCAACCTATACACATTGAACACAATTGATTAAAAGGATTCTTCATTTGAATAAATTTAGGTAATTGTTAATGTTACATTTATCTATCAAAAATTGCCAATATATTTCTAAACTATGTATTTAACATTGAATAATATTATTCTATGTTAAGAAAATAAGTCAAAGAATAAAATATTTTATTCACTCTCATAAGGATTTTTTAGTTATGAATAAATCAATTGATAAAATTTATAAAGGTTGGATTATATCAACGGGAGAAGTAAAATTAGGAAAATCAAATATCTTAAATAACAACGTTTGGGCATTTAAGATTATCCACTCTACTGCCTTATTTTTGGCAAGCTTTGCAGTGATTGTGAATGTCATTCTTATACTCCACGTCATTTGCAAAGGAAACATTAAAAAGAAAATCAATCCATCCATTCGCTTCCCGCTCTACACAGGAGTTTTATCCTTATTTGCTGCCATTTCAAATATTTTTGGCCACGCTCATTTAATTGATAATGACACTTTTCAAGACAAAGAATATCAACTCATTGCTTCTTTCTTTTTTTGGCTTTTCATTGGGTAACTTAATCCTTACATTCCATAAGTTATTTATTATCATCTAATTTATTATTTAAAAATATTTAACATTAATTAAATTTCAATTAAAGCTTTATATATTTATTTATTTATTATGTAACTCCAGATACTTGTATTTTATAAACTCTTCCCTTGCAATATATGCTTATGCCAATGTCGTTCGAAACTCAAAATTCACATTTGGAACTTGGGATTGGAAACTTCATCTAGCATCATTATTTTACGGCATCGTCATTGATGTTCCTCTCTTGTACTTTGATTGTTTTGGAAATTCTGGATATTGGTGAGTTTTCTAATTATCTACTAAAGTATTCTATATGAGCCTGAATATATATATTCGTATAGTATTTCCAATTACATTGTAATTGTTTTAGAATCAAAAATTATTACCTAACTTATAAACCATAGTGCCTAAATAAAACAAGTTTAAACTTTTAAGGTATTTAAACAACGTTATTACAAGCTCTGGGATAATATTCGGATTCATAATTTCCATAGGGTGTTTAGTAAATGCAATGATCGTCATTGTTTTCTATCATTTGATCAAAAAGAAAATTCTCTCCCAAAAGAAATCTCTTGTTGCGAAGAACAATTGCTCTTTAACTTCTTTGACCGTTAAAAGATTATCGAATTACATCCGTGTCTACATGATTACGTGGAGCGTCTGTGGCGTCAGTTACACCTGTTTGTCAATTCAAAATGTCTTTGGTTTCATTGAACCCATCACGGCATTTTTAGTTATATTTTTTGGGAACATCAATTTCAATGCAACCTCACTCTTGTACTTCTACAATGAAAAGTATTATACTTTAAAAATGAAATCGATTAATACGGCCAATACCCCTACAGAAACTTGCAATGTTTCGGGATTTAAATAATTGCATAATTAAATATTATATATCTGTAAGATTACGAATCTATTGCCTAGAATTTGTTAAATAAAAAGTTACAATTTATTAAAATTGTACAAAAATGTACCTTTGTGTTAAAATTGGGTTCAAAATCTAAATAATAAAATTGTTTAAACTTTATTTAATTGATGCATCTTTTTCTACAATTAAGTAAAGATTAAAACTCTTTTAAGAAAAACAATGATTAATATGCTATAATGATATCAAAACTACAATTAATTAAACAAATTTTCATTCAAAGCATAATGTAGTTATATCTAAAATAATTATTTTTATTTCTTATTATTGCTCTCATTAACATATACAGTTTACGTCAAGGTTTAAGAATACTTAACCATAACCATAAATTATCAATTAATATTTGAAATAGGAATACAGATATGTAAATGTCGAGCTTTTTGTTAGGCGTATGTAAATTATCTCAAGCAATTGTCTTTGTTGAATACAGTTTAGAATTCATTAAAATAAAGTCTATTTACATTAAAAATGAATTATTTGTTAATTCTCAATCCATTAATTCGGATTTATTCATTATTTTTCAACTTCAATGAATAAAACAATAAACAATTCTTTTGAAACTAATAAATTGCCAATCCCCATTCCTGGTTTTTCAACACGAGAAGATTTTCACATTATTGAAGTTTCCAGGATTATCATAATTACAGTGACCATTTTTTCTTTTATTACAAACCTTTTCGTCATTAGAATATTCTGGAGCAGAAAATATGGGAAAATCACAATAGCCAAACTTCTCTATGCGAACATTTCATTTTCTGACTTGATTTTCTTAATCTGCATCCTCGTCAAAATGACAATCCTTCAGAAACACTACACAGGAATTTGTCGAATTTTATAAGCTACTTGCTTCACATCTCAGAGTATGTTAGCTGCTACACGATGAGTTTAATCGCAGCCAAACGATACCAAACAATTGAATTCCCACTCACAAATCATTTCAAGAATTTCAACCTTTGGAAGCGTCTCTTGTTAATTGGGGCAGCTTGGGTCATTTCCTTTATTTTGACTCTTATCGGCGTTGATTATTTCTCACATGAAGAGATTAATTTAATGGAATCAAATGGAACGAATCACTCGATTGGGAATTTTGAAAGTTTTTCAATTGTTTGTTTGGGAATTGAGAATAGGATTAAAGCCTCGCGCTTAATTCGATTTTATAATCTAATTACATTCGTGGGGATACTTTTTACAATTGGATTTGTTTTTTCTGCTAAAGCCATTAACCGTTTGAATAAATCCAAGTTAATTGGCGAACCAACCAAGGAAGACCAAGTGAAAAGGACGCGGAAAAAGAAATCAATCATTTTAATTATTTTAGTTCAAGTTGTTTTTCTCATTTGTTGGCTCCCTGTAAGGATTTTTTATTCTATTGAAAAATTCAATGAGAATAAAGACGGTGCGATCATAATTATTCCTCATATGGAATTTCTCTCATTTTCTTAATGTTCGACTTTGCAATTAATCCCATTTTATACTGGTATTTGAAAGAAGATTTTAAACAAGGTTTAAAAGCAATGTTTAGTAAATTAAAAGTTAATAATGATAATTTGGAAAGTGGACCAAATTAAAGTTGATCTTTTGATCATTGGAAATATTATTAATTGCTTTTGTAACCGTAAATATCAAGTGATTGAAGGGAGGAAATTAAATATTTAATAAATATGTATTACTTACTTAAGTAATGTAATAAAATAACTTTAAATCTTAAAAATGTCTTCATTTTTTATCATGTCATTTCATCATTCACAGTATTAAATAAAAGCCGTAGTTGTGAATGTTTAGTTCCAATTTACTGCCTCGCCTCACATACCAAATCACTCAATCCAATAGAATAAATGAATATCGAATCTGTTAATTAGAAATAAATGAATATTGGTAGTATAGTTAGGTAGTCTTATCTTTCGTTACTTATCACAACTTACCAATAATAAAAACATTTATTTTACTTTTACGCCACTATTTTTATTGTTGATAACTAATTTATTAAATCAAGTAAATTAATGAATAAGTTAATATAAAAAGGAATTAATGCATATACTATTTTAATGAGTATTTGATTATTGATGTCTGTGATGTGATGTGTAAATGAATTAATGAATTAATGAATTGTAAATGGAGATGAGAAAGCGAAATTAATAATCCTGCATCCCGTTTGGGTTATTTGGAAAAGGTAAACAATACACTTATTGATATTGCGATGAGTAATTAAACTAACGAGAATTTGAGTTTGTTATCATTTATCATATCATTAATAATTATCTTGTACGCTTTAATAAATATAACTGTACTAGACGATAACCCGATGCAAAATTTCATATCTTAATTCGTTTTATGAAAATGTAAACATCTCAATAATTAAATACTATTTTATTCTACGTATTATATAAAATATATTTTTTTACTACTTTCCATTTTTAATAGAGTAATAACATGAAATTAATATTGATCATTTAAACATAAAATCCTTTCGAAATGTTATAAAGAATAATTATATTATTTTATTAGTCAATCTGTCATTCATTAATTTACTGACTAAAATTGTTTACCTTAAATAGAGTAAATAAATCATCAGAATAAACTAATACTCTTCATTCAGTCGATTCAATTTTAGATAGTTAAACATGAACGAGATACGTTATGAAGAAATTACTACCCTAACAGGATTTTAAAGCAGTTGGGGAATTAATATTTTATGTTAAATACAAAGTGTGAGAAAGTATAAAATCTATTGAAAAGTATACTTTTGTCCTAATCTTTAAATTTAATAGTAATTAAATTTAAATGGACTTATTAGAAGATGAAGAAATATATACATAATATATCTTCTTGTCATTAGTGTTTGCGTAAGAGTTAATACTAATATAGTTAATAATCTGCACGATTATTAAATTATAGATTTGTAATATTAAAATATTACAAATCTTCAACTTTTAAAGAAATTATTATTTCAAAGACCAAAAAAATTAAAAATTTGAATTAGAAGAATTTCAAAAAAATGAAAACAACAAGAATTTTATTAAATTCTTCCTCCACCTACAATGAAGATAGACAAAAATTTGATGAAAAGGAAAGCTTTGTTATGATTGTAACAAGTATATTAATCATCATCGTCATAATTTTTTCCTTCTTAACCAACCTCTTTGTAGTGTGGATTTTTTTGAGCAGGAAATACGGGAAGTTGACGACAGCCAAACTCCTCTATGCCAACATCTCATTTTCCGACTTGATCTTCCTTATTTGCTCCGTGTTCAAAGTGACTTATTTTAACAAGTACATTGGCGACTATCATCGAATGATTAACAATTACACCCTACACGTGTCAGGCTATGTCTCCTGTTATACAATGAGTTTAATCGCATTCAAGAGATACCAAGCCATCGCGCATCCGTTCAGAACAATGCTAAATAATTGGAAACTTTCTAAACACGTGGGTCACATTGGACTTATTTGGATCATCTCAATTGCAATTACCTTAACTTTTATCAATTATCCAGATAAACCTGAAAAAAAAGAAATATTTGAAAATGAAACTTATGAATTTGCAGATATAAGAATTATTTGTAATGGGATTTATAACAGGGTAAAAGCGTCTTACGAAAACCCCTTTTTGAGCATTGGAACTTTAGTTGTAATTCCGTTCACCATCGGGTTGTTTTTCTCTGTGAAGGCGATTTTGTGTCTTAATAACTTAAAACCTGTTGGTGAATTGACAGATGAAGACGTAACAAAACGGAATCGAAAGAGAAAATCCATCATTTTGATTACAATTGTTCAAGTGGTCTTTATCGTTTGTTGGCTTCCTCTAACTGTCTTTTATACAATTGAAAAATACAAATTGAAAAATGCAATTGGAGAACCTCAGTTTTGTCGCTATAATTATATTTTTTATGGGATTACGGTCAGTTTATTAATGCTTGACTTTGCAATTAATCCGATTTTGTATTGGTATTTAAATGAAGACTTTCACAACGGTATGAAATCAATTTTTAAAAGTTTATTTAAAAGAAATGAAAATAAAAAATATTGTCAATGCATTTGCCAATGCTTATGCGTATGGAAATTTAAAGAGTAAAAGTAAAACAGTTTAATTTTAGAATCTCTATGGTATAACTACACGATAAACATTTAATGTTATTTAATGTTAAATGTATGTTAAATTAACGTTTGATGTTAATTATACATTTAATGATAAACAAGCCACAGATGACACGTATTTAAAAATAAAGTATATTAAATGATGCTAATATTGTTAATTGTTATTAGAAATTTAAATTGTTTTATTATAATAAGTTTTTACTTTTAATAGATTATAATTAATTACAATAACAATGATCAATAAGGATTCCTAATTAATAATTAACATAATGTCTAGTGAATGGACCCCGGGATTGAATGCAAAAAGTCAAACCCAAAGTTCACAATTCCGGGGTTTCGGGGTTGAAATTCTAAATTTTTAAGCACTTTTTAATGAAAAATGTATTGAAAAAGTATGTTTTTTGTAAAAATTGATATCA
>VJMY01001165.1:0-18023 GCA_009869795.1 Neelides sp. FZ-2019 | reverse complement strand
AAAGTATAATTTGATCAAATATTATTTAATAGTTAACACTTTAGCGATTCCAGGGTAATTTTTCCCACATTTCCATGAAAATAAAAAAGGTCAGGCGGAGATCTTTGTAAGCCACAGTAATAATAAAGTAGACCAAGAAATTATTCCGAATATGGGCATCGTTAGCGGGATAATCCTTTGGAGTTGAACGTAGGGAGGGATAAATTGACACCTGAGGATTTCCTTCGAAGGAATCCTTTGGGAAAGGTGCTAATCCCATTACACAGCTCCGCATCATTACAATATTTCTGCATTTATTAAAACTTCTTCTCGTACTAGCCCCATGGACGTGTTTTTTATTATTGGAGCTTTTAAGACTCTTTTCGGGATCAAATGAGCTTTCGACAAGCCGCTCAAATCCCCCTATTCATATGAAGATTTGGACCAAGGGAAATTGAGAGATTCACATATTTATAAGGAAGATAATATATAGAGATGACATTTCAATCTAAACTGCATTGTCAGATCAACTCATGGATAAAATTTCCATACAATGACGCAATGAAGAGGGAAGCGACAGGTATTTAATCTAATGTCTTTTTTTTCATTCCAGCATTCTAAGACAATGTATTTCTACTTTCTACACAATCTATAGCATATAACGATATAACAATGTATAATTATCTAATATATATTATACAAGTTAAACGCTAGATAGTTCAAGTCTTTTTGGTATATTAGGAATTGAAATTCTCATATAGTGAAATTAAGGAAGATTGTCTGGTCTTTTGGGTGGTACATGGAAGAATATCCATATACATAAGGAACGTGTTATAAACAAAGAATAATAATGCAATAAACTTCTCATTGTTCGTATGGAAGGGCGGAGGTTAAAAAAAGTCACACGAGGGCCTTTTGCTCTCGAATAGTTGTTGAATTACCCATGTAGTTTCATTCCTAGTCGAGAGGAGATTTTGAGATGAATTGAGGAATTTGAGATTCACATGGGAGATGAGCGGTAAATGAGGAGTTGGGTTGAGAGGAGAATTAAGGTGGTGATGGAGGGTCCTTTGACACCTTTTTACTCCCCCTATTTCACACTCAACCTCAATGACTCTCAAGGATTAAATGAGAAGCTGGAAGACCACCACGAGACATCCAACATTTTCAGAGACCCCTTATTCCCCTAATATCATCTTCTCTATTTTCAATTCCAATGCTTCATACTAGAATTGAGATGCAGCCTTGATACTAGCAATACCAGCGAATCCTCACTCTAGGTACTTTGAGAATATCCCTTTGCATATTGGATATTAGCTCTAGTTATAGTTATAAAGACAGACCATATCGCATTCAGCGGAGAAGATTATGAATAATAATGGACTTGCATTGCTTGCAATGATTGTCTACTTTGGTCATAGACAGGTAAGACTTATACACATAGTAGATCTGATATGACTCGAATAACTCGTGTCCTTCCCTTCTGTTGAGTTCAAAGGGTGGCAGTCCACCAAGGGAAGTTGATCTCCAATTTGCCCCATAACGAATCACCAACTTCGACGTCTAGCTTGGATTCATCTTGAGTTCTTCGTATAATTTACCTTCTTATTCAATGTATTCTTTCATCACTCGTGAGAAAAATTGTCAAAATTGAGTCGAAAAAACATGTGAAATCATGAAAATCTCCGTAATTTATTATTAATAAATAATTTATGTATCAATAAACATTTTATTGTGAAAATATAAGTATATGTATAATGGATTTTAAAAAGGGATTCAATTGTGACATGAACCTCTTACATGGGACATTGAGTAAAAATACATGTATGATAATAAATCATCAAAGAAGTTCATTTGATCATTTTAAGTCCGTTTCAAGTTAAAAAATCTTGGGATTTTTGAGCGTGGGCGCGAGTGATTGTGATTGTAAAATATTGAATGTGCCTACACGAGGGCCGGTAAGAGGCTCAAAGACGGAACTTAATTTAATCTCTGGGTCGTCGTAATTGTGGAGAAGATCAAAGGGAGTTTAATATTAGAAAACCCGAAGGATTTTCTGGGGAGCAAGTGAATAAAACGGGGGATTCGAGCCACGTTGAGTGGCAGAAGGCGGGTGTTCACCAACGTCTCTTTTCATCCTGGCTGGGGCTCCGTTCAAACAATTGAATTCTTCTGTTTCAATGGTGGGGGAGGAGTGAGACGAACCCAATTGCCGCATCCTCCAATTCCTTCGCATGAGTCCAAAGAATTTGGAGGAAATAAGTGCTAATTAGAAAGGTTCATATCTTTTCAATAGCCTAAATTATACAACTACTGCCCCATTGTTGGAAAGAGGCTCCTTCAGACAATTCATTTCACTTTTCTAACGGACCCAAAACATTTTTACATTTGTTCAAATAAATATTTATTCTCCTATGAATTGGATCAAGAAACAAAGATCTTTTCAATATAGTACATAATATTTAATTAAACAACAGGGAGTTTTATTATAAATACTTAAATTACATTTTTTATTTACCCAATTCAACGCACTCTCTGATCTTTCACTTAATAACTTTCTTTAATCATTTATTAAGGAATATTAACAAATCTAGAGTGACTTTTTAAAGGTCAATTAATTATAAATAAAATTGAGTTGAACGACCAGTTAGAAATAGAGAATTAGTTTAATAAAGTAAACATCTGAAGTTGGACCAATTGACTTTTAAATTCACTAATTTGTCAACTTTGAAGGAAAAAAGTTTAAGCTTGGCGACGCGGCTCTGAGGAAGGAGAAACGAGTGAAGGAAGAGTGGGAGCTAATGAGACACTTATTAATGTTTGTTGGCTGTTTACGTTTTCGTCTGTATTAAAAGAGTGTGATGAGATTGAAAGCGTATTTGTAGATTGTGCACAATATCAAACTTCTTCTCACCCTCTCCACCTTCTCCACACGCTCAAAATATCTTGGACAAAAAGAGGAAATGCCGAGTCGAGACATTCGCTGAGAACAACTCAACCAACATCTCATCTTCAAACCTTACAAACCTTTCCCCTAACAAACGTTCAAGATAATTTAATAACAAAATTCTCAAGTGTGGTTATAATATACATTGTTTTACAATTAGCAGGTAATTAAATACTTTGATATTTAATTCAGTTTTACTAAAGTTGCATGTGCGGTTTAATATTTGTAAATGTAAATTTTGTATATCATTTATTAAGTTGGGAAAAGAACCAGAAATGACCTTAAAATTGTTTAATTAAACTAACGTCAATGAAAATGAGAGAAGTAAATTAAAATGGAGCAAAATAGAAAACTGATGAGAAGAAAATTTGAATTACTTTTTATACTGGTAAGTCATTTTTTTACCTATTTGTTTAAAGATCATTTATTTGAGTTTTAATTTTGTAATAATATTTTAATTATACTATAATCTTTAGTTTAGGCTAAATACGAGTATAAGCGATCAAATAATAAATTAGAAAATATTTAGAAACTTAATTAAATCGAATTTGAGATATTTTAATATATGTATTTTCTATTGAAATTGAATGAATTTTCGTGTAAATTACTAATTTGAGTCTCATTGAGAGTGAAAGGTGTTTTTTGTAGGAAGGGTCAGAAGGACCCACTTGGCATTCCATTCTTATAAAATGGAAGCGACAAAGGATTTCTTTTCTTTCTGGAATGTCATCTCATGTCATTTTCTCAAGTCGGCGCTTCCTTTTCAGGACGCATCTTATTCGAATCAAATCCCCTCCATTGCATTCCCACACCTCGACTTCTCCTCAGGACACATTTAAATAATTTATAAATATGAGCTCTGCACGTAGCCCTTTTTTAATTTTCAAGTCCGGACCTCCGAACAGCCCACCTTGAAAATCCTTGTGTCAATATTGATCATGATGTGACAGTAGGTAGGCAAATGTTCTAACCACACCTATGGCATAAATATTCAAAACCAACACGCATACACACAAATACACAAGTTTGAGATATACGACTTGCATTTTTTATCATCTAAGGCATGCCCTTTTGTAGCCTTAAAATATCATAGAGTTAAATGTAATAAATATAAGAATTCTCTCCTTTTTGGTCTTGATCATTAAAGGAATATTTATGCGTGAGACCGTGCATCTTTAATTGTAGATTTACAATGTGCATCTCCTCATTCTTAGTAGGAATTTCTGAATTTCTCCATTTTCCTCTACAAGAGAAATTAGATAGGGTTCGAACTACTTAATCACTACATAATGATTCAGTCATATATACTTTCCATTATCAATTAAATTAGTATTGCGTTAAGCGAAGCTACAAAAGAATTTTTTGAGTTTATTAAATTAATTATTAAGGAATTTTCTTAGGTTTGAGATTTGATCGTGTAAATAGCTTAATTTGATTACACAATCATAATGCTTGATTGAGCTTCACAGGGAAATGTATGGGATTTTATTAAATGATGTCCATGTGAGGATTTATGAAGGTAGAAACAAGGATACGATAATGAACTTGGACTCAAATTTGCATGGGACCAGCAGGTGCTAAGTTGATCATTTCTCTCTTCCTCACATCCCTTTAGTGAATCCAATTAAGAGGAATTAGCCAAAAGGCTAAATATAATAGAGAACGACACACACAGACAGATTCGTCGTTCCGCGTCTCCTTTTTGTTTGATGTTTGGGCAGACGAGAAAATGAATTTGTCGCCGGTTTCCGCACGCACGTCCAACATATTATTTATATTCAAAGAGTAGTAGCGAGGGGTCGAAGCCTTAGTGCACTGTATAGTTGGATCTTTGATAAATGATTATTGAACTTATGGTTATGGTTATGATGACAAAATGTAGGTAGACGAATTGAAGAGGGTGTGAGAAAATAAAGGAGGAATGTGGACTTGATGGTGTCAGGGTGTCATCCGGCTTGGATAGAGCATAAATATATGACTGGATATATGAGTGAGTAGGGAGTAAGATGCGTATGTGAGGGATCAATTGTGTTGGGTTTGAGTGGCAAATGGTCAAGTGTCATTGAGGACGTTTGGTTTGAGTGTGGACTTTATTGGCCAACTTCTTCTATTCAGCCCAGTCTGTCAACATGATTGTTTGATTTCCTTTAACTCTCAACCTTCCGTTCTAAATAAATAACTACTGTGCTATTCAACATCACACATCTGAGTAAATAATAATAATAATTTGATTGAATTGTACCATAGTTGGAGATTTGTATTTGAACTTTTGCTTTATTGTGGGTGGGTAGTCTAATATAAATATCGAACTACGTAAAGATGTTAACTTCTTAAGAGACGATTTTTATGTGGAATTTATAGATGTATTCATATTTGTATAAATTCATTCTCTAATTGATTCTGAGATTTATCGATTTAAATGTGTTCATTAAATATGGTTTGAATTTGAATACAGAAATGGTCAGAAACTGGTCAGAATGTCATAAACGAAACTATTTAATCGTATTTATTATTAAAGTATAAGCGTTTATTTAAAAAAATAACGGATTTTGCTATTTGTTCTCAAAAACTGAAAGTTTGATTAATATTGGCAGATGGTGATTTGTGATGTGTTTGGGATGGCGTGGGCATACGACGAATCTCATCTCTACTTCAAGTCAAGAGACCAAAACTCGAGTCTCCTCACTTCACCGCGATCCCCATTTTGGTAAGAATAAGGCTTAGCTTATTATGCATGTGATTCGACCGAATATATTCGCTTTTCCTCAAAATTCCTTTCGAATTCTCCTTGGAGGAATTTCCACTCCCGAGAGAATCTTGGCATTCAATTAAGGAATTTCTCCCCGGAAATTCCACACTAATGTTAAATTGAGAAATTACGCTAAAAACTCCAATTTATTCCACTCCCATTTAACTCCATTTTGACAAATAAACACAGTATAGAATTTATTTTGCATGTGTGTGTTTAGGAGGTGGAGTGGGATGAGGCGAACCGGACGTGGGCGACTCGACGGTCGAGGGCAAGAGCGAAATCTTCACATTGACTCCAACTGGAGACGACAGGAGTGGAGGGAACGAAAGAGAAGTGACGGGAATCGTGAAGTTGACGCACTTGGCCCTCAATCTTGCTGTCCAATTGTTCATGAGGTCATTGAGCCTTTATCAGCCAAAAATCGTACAGGTAAAATAGGATTTTATATTAGAATGCCTCCAACAATAAGTATAGCATCCCTAGGTAAATATTAAGTATCAATATATTTGGATCACCTCTTTCTAGTTCTAGTTTTACTTTTGTATATTTTATGTTATTAAATCAGGACATTTGGTGGAGTTGTTCGTGGACGAGAAAGTGCGTCAGAGATTCTATGAAACTTCATGTCATCCGGGGATCGTTGGAGAAAATTGTAAGTTCCTTTCTCGGACTCATTCCAAAGTCTCACGCTGTGTCCAGCAGCACTCGTTCACCTATGCCCTTGTGAGAACTCATAGCTCGCATGATCCTTGGGCACTTGACTACATAAGTATTAGGTCTGGATGCAGCTGCAAGATATTTTCAAGCAGGAGACGAAGAAAGTTTAGACTCAAGAAATTTTAATATGTTTAAACATTATTCTAACACGAATGACTCCAATTTAAATCAGTCTTTTGTGAATATTGTATGCTTTCCATTTATGTTAAATTATTTTAAAAATGTATTCCTAATGTTGTACAGAAAAGACTATTTAAGAATTATGATTAAAATCAATGCTTTCTATCTTTTTGTTCAATTTCGTAATTTTCATCAATATAGAGTTTATAGAGTTGTAATTAGTTAAATAATTTATTATAAAATTATAGTCTTTATTAGTAAAAAAAGAAACAATAATTTATCATATTTATTTATTTTTTGCAATACTTTTATTCGTGACTGTCTACTGCTACAATAAAATTGAATATTTACAATTACCAATTGGATATTTAATTAATTGCCTATTAATAGTATATGAACTTATATTTCCCGATGCTTTTTCATTCATATATTATATTATATACATATTTATAATATTGGATATTAAGTATACGATTCATGTTTAATAACGCGACCATCCACGCTATATGCAAGTTCATAAATTAATAAAAGCCCAAATTCCTCCATTTCACCCCAAATTTCATGTTAAAGCATTAACATTAGTCGTATCGTACGTCTCCGGAACGCGACCGCTGCAATCACAGCAAAGATGAATTGTGACCGTTATGAACTTCCAAGTTCTCCTCAGTTCATCAGGCAATGAAACGTCGTCTTCTTCACATGAAGTTGACTCCGCGTTGGTAATTCGTCTCAACACTTTCGTTTTGTACCGACGGGGTCGACATCGAAAAAACCCATTAAAGCAATATTTGTTCTTGCACTCGGCGATTCGCACAAATCTAAATGAATGAGAATTAAAGGAATACTATTAACAGAAAATTAAATTTAAATTGCAAATTGCAAATTGCATCAATAAAATTTCCATATGCTTACCTTGGATAATGATTAGTTCCCATATCCTTCCAGTCGAATTTGGTTTCGCAGTTCCAAGGCAAAGGTCCTTCAGCTGGGAGCAAATCCCTCAAATTTCTCTTTTGACGTTCTTCTCCTTCCACTTTCTCCGCCACTTCTTCTTCCGTCGTGGCAAAGAAATCTCGTTTAAACTGCCTCGTCCCAACTTCTCTCTCTACTAATACAGTGTTCTCAATTTTAGCATGCATATTAAATATAGACTTATAGAGTGACTAAAATATTATTTTTAAATGATAATAATTTGATTATAATGTATATTAATTAGATTATTAGATGTGGACTATGACCACTTATTGAAGAGTGTGTATACAGTTTAATACAACAATAAGCTACACATAGTACTTGTGATATAATTAAGATATTATAAAATGTAAATGTTAACTTAACCAATCGAGCTTAAAGAAGGAGTGCATTCCTTCTTTTTCCTTTCAGCAACCTCAGCGATTTCAAAGTTCCCAAGGATGGGTCCGATGAAATTTCCATCTTCGGAATTATCAACTATTGGATTCTCATCTCGTCTGTGTCTATCGAAGTGACTAAAAACGCCATGTTGACCCTTTGAGCTTTCTCTCCCAAGTGGTGAATAAACGGTTATTGGCTCTAAAATCTGAATGCCCCTTTCTGCCTTCTTCTCAACGTTAATACCAATTTCGTCAGCTCTGCTAACATTTTTCGGTCCGGAACAGAATATCAATAGAAAAATCACAAACTGAAATTTGGAAAATAAGTTTCATAATCCAGACATTATTTTATAACAACTCATTAAAAATGGCTAATACCACACGTGGAGGACAGACTCCGAATGAAAGAACCCCATAACGTTTATTTCTCCTTCTAGCAGGATAAACCCACATTATCTGCTGAATAAATGAGTTATTCAATCACCTCTTCAATTACTCAAAAGAAAGAAATACCAACTTACAAAATAAATATTTGTTAAGGAAAACAATTATTCAACTTGGTCAGATCTTAAAGAAAATATTGGAAAGAATGGAGAAATTTCGCATTTCCAACTCCCTTTTATACTCTTCAAATTTCGTTATTGAGTACTAATAATATATATAAATAGTTCTTTAATGATAAATTGCAAATATGTCATTCGTAAATAAAGGTAGGTATATGAAAAATGCTTAAAAAGTCCATGGTCGAGATTAAATGGGACAAAGTCTGAATAACGTCTGACAAAGTTTCTGAAAGAAAAATCTTTCATTTAGATTTTTAGATAATTAAACCACCAATGGGAGAAAGTCAACAAGTCTATCTAACAAGTATTAAATGAGAATGAATGATTTTAATATAGGAGACTCCAAAATATGTATTTAGCTTTTTTACTTTTTCAAAGGATTTGTTCATTCCTGATTAGAAAATGTGAAGAGTTGATTTGGTCGCATCTCGGAAAGACGAAGAGATCTGACCAAACACTAAGTCATTGGGGAAGGATGAGAGGAGCTTATAAAGGATCTTGTAATTTGACATCAAAAGACTCCAGGGGCTGAGACTATGAAACTCGGGGTCGGGACTATGGAACCCGGGGCCGGGACTATGGAACCCGCTCCTGCCCTCGCGCTCCGCGGTTTTCCAAACTCGTTTCGGATTATGGAAAAGCGGAGTGCGAGTCAAGGAGTCTGAGTGAAGAAAATTGACATTCTGGGTTATCAAGGAAATCATTCCTCCTTTTGAAACGCGGAATGAGGGAAACTCCGCAAAAGTTTTGTGGGGTCAAATTTTCTTCCCACACATTAAATAATAATGTTTAATTTCATATTTAAATCTTATTTTTCAAAGTCAAAGACACAAATTGGTCCTAAGAGTGTGCCTTGAGGTGGGTCGGGTGGTTATTAATATTAATTTGAGATTTGAGAGAGGAGTGTTGATGTTGGAAGTGTGTGCACTCATAATTCCAGAAGAAGGTTGGTCAATTAAATGCTTCTCTTTTCACCATCCCTCTTGAAGAATAAATACAACTTCCTTAAAAATATTCCGCGCTCCACGTTTCTATAGTTTTTGCGGAGGCGGAATGCGGAGCGCGGAGCGCGTTATTGATAATTCCCACCCCAGAGTACCTCATGAACCTTTAGAAATGATAAAAGAAAAGGAAGTTGAAATGAATATCATCGGTCATTTTGAGTACATTGGGGGGAAAGAACATTTCTCCAGACATTTGCGTAGGATGAAAAGGAAACGGAAAAAGGGTTTTCATATCATTCCCATTTTATCTTTTGAGCCAATTGAACGGAGATTTAAGACGTAGTTTATTAACGCCGCATTTACACCCACACAAATAATTTGACGATTTAAATATTTTTTAAGAAATGACATATGCTTAAGAAATATGTAAACAGCCAACTTTAAGATTAAGTTTTCCGAGTTTACTTCAATGTACATTTTTATTAACGTTTTTTTTAAATAAAACTGCTCTGCAGCACTGGACCGCTAATGAAATCTTCATGTCTTAATTATCTAAATACTATAACCCTGCTCAATTTTTACAAACTAAAGTTAAAAATGAAAAGTGAGATATAAATATGATTAGATTATCGTATACAGCGTTAACGATCGTACATTATAATGTTTAGTACTTGAATTTTAATAAATTATTATTGTAGTATACATGTATGTATTTATTAAAGGCAGTGATAAGTTAAATGTCTTTGTTAAAGATTAAAGTAAATTGATTTTTATTAGTTGAGTATCAGTTTGTTAGGATTAAGCGGACTCTGAGGGTAAATGGATCTTTTTTGCTTTCTTCCTTGTAAAACGGATCTCGAGAGAATCCGTAAATTTCAACATCAAACGTCTGGGGTTTCCAGATTTTCCTTTTAAACCGAAGGTGGGCCGGAGCTTCACCAGAAATTTCGAATAAATCTTCTTTCTCCTTTGGTCTCATTATATACTTCATGTTATTCTAAAAAAAATCAATTAGACTTCAAATTAGATATTGTACAACTCCCTACAAATCTAAATAAATAACCAAATAATTTAATGTTTAATTTTTTATTAAATATTTTATCTAAATTATTTTATACATATTGTTAGCCTCAATAATTAAGCTCAGAAGGAAAATGAGATAATGAGTTACCATGTATTTAAGTGACGGCTGAAGCTGAAGCAGTTTATTCTTAGGTTTAGCTTGATCCACTGGAACCATTAAAATGATTTGATCATTCAACTCAACTTCATGAACTCTCGCAAACGCGAATTCAAATTCATCTTCATTTCCTCCGGCAAATGTTGCGTTGGATGTGATGGAACGTCTTTTTCGCCCACTACGCCCCGAAGCTCCAACCTTTTCAATTAAATCAAAATTAGTTTATTCCAACACAATCGTTCATTACGTCGTCACTATTGCAAAAAACAACAACTCTGTGATACAGACAGAGGTAAACAAAGTTTAAACATTTAAACCCTCATATGAATAAATTCATTATGTTGGGCATATTTGTAAAATAACCACAAACTTTAGTCTATTAATGAACATTTAATTACTTTGCATGAGAAGCATCCTTCAGTGGAGATGAATCGATCGGTAGATCCCGTGCGAGAAGGATCTTCTATGTCATAGCCGCCATAAGCAGGTGGAGTGATCGTGGATAAGCAGTGACCCTGTAAGCCAAATACATTCAGGTTAAACAGGTGAAAGTGGGAAGATTAAGGAAAATCTTTTCAACTTGTCCAATTCGATGATATCCCACAGGGCATCCACAAACGAACCCGTCCGAACCATGAGTGGAACATCCAAAAGCACACGGGCTTCCAATGCATCCACCACTCATCTGTCAAAGTCAAATTAGTTATTCCTAATTTATAAACCAAAGGTCGCGTCAAGATAAATAGATTCTTTGAAACCTAATAACTTTTTAATAAACATTTTAGAGAACAAACAACCAAACAATAAAGAATTTAAAAGCTAATTACTCTTACTTGAACACACGTGTGATGTAGATTATCTTGTTGAAATCCTTCTGGGCATTGACATCTGAAGCTTCCTAAATTGTTTGAAGCTCAATTGAATTTTAATATTTGAAAATTAAGGCTAATTAAAACTAAAATAGAATAAATACAATTTCAATTTACAAACAAATAAAAGTCCTTGTAGTTAATTACCTATCGTGTTTTGACATCCGGCACTAGGTGAAGAACAAGTTCCTGGATTTTGACACTCATCCACATCCACACATTGATTATAGTAAAAATGCTGCGTAAAACCTGAGAATCGACCAAAAGATTAAATAGTTTATTATATACTATAAACAATTCATAAATCATAATTAGAATTCAATAGGGTATATAAAGTGAAGCATAATTTGGTTTACCTTCAGGACAAGCACAGCGATATCCACCGATTGTATTCTAAGAAGCAAAGACAAAGGATAATGCACATTTTTACAAGAATCCATTAGAGGTGTAAAGAATCCTCAATTTCCGTTGTAATATGAGATACCTGGCATCCGTGCTGACAACGATCATCAACTTCGACGCACTCATCAGAGTCAAGGCACATTGTCCCCGTTGGGTCCAAAGTGAAACCTCGAGGACAAACACATTTGAAGCTTCCCATTAAATTGACGCAAAAACCAGGAGGTGGACATTTTCCTTCTTCAGAACACTCGTTGATATCTAAAAAGACCAAATATTCAATTGTTTATCAAATGTTTATTCGGTCCAGATGACTTTTTGGGAATTGTATTTATTCTTTAACATTATGTAAAAATTAGCAAAAGATACTTTACCTAAACACTGATCACCTGATTGAGTAAAGCCCTTTGAACTGTTAAGAAGAATTTTATTGACATATTTTAAAATAAAATAATTATAAAAGCAAATTAAAAATAAGAAAATATTCAATAAGACAAGATATAATTATAGTTGTGGATAAAATACCATAAACATTGATAACTTCCTTGAGTATTTACACACTCTTGTTGACACCTGAGATAAATAAAGTGAATAAGTTTATTATTCAGAGAATGTTTATTATTGGATAATGTAAGGAACGATTGTTCGTATTAAATAAATACCCATGAAGGCCTGAAGAGCATTCATCAATATCTCTACAAGAAACTCCATCGCTATTAAGAGCAAATCCAGTTGGACATGTGCCTAAACCAAACCATAAGAATTAATAATATTATAATTATTTATCACTTATTGTGTCGAAAAGTTCAATAGAAACTTTAAAATGCCTGATTTTTAAAGAATAATATTGCTATTTACATAAAAATCCTCCGACGGTATTCTCACAAGTGTGTTGACAAACTTTAGGAACAATTTCGCATTCGTCAACATCTAAAATATATAAGAAACCAATTCATACTTTCATTGTGAGCTTTTAAAATCAAATATTAAATGTGTATTGAAAATGCAAGAATAATGATCAAAATTTCAAATTACCAATGCAATGTGTTCCGCTCACGTCAGGTTTATATCCTTTATGACAAATGCATCTAAAGGTATTATTCAAATTATTGAGGGCATTGATGTTGAAAAAGTTTATATACAAATATTAAACATTGTTAGAAACCTGTATGATCCAAGAGTGTTGATGCAAGAACCATGTTTACATAAATCAATAGAGGATAATATTGAACATTCGTCAATATCTGAAAAAATTCATATGATATTTTTATATCAAAGCCTAAATATAATCAATTTAGAAGAATAGAAAACTCTCTTATTGAGTAAGATCATCTTATATTTTACCTGATCCATCAACAGAATAACCAGCTTCCATGCAGAGTTCCTTATAAGCTGGTGTTCCAGTTTTGGGACATTTTTCGCATCCTGCACCCCACGCTGAACCCATTGTACAACAACAATCGGCCTTGGTTGTCCTTGCCAAAGATGACGTTTCTCGTGTTGAGCATTGACCATTGCTCAAATGACGGAAACAGAAACTCTGCCTTCGATCTATTTTCAATTAAAAGTCCCAATTTAATTAAAATTTTAATGAAAATTCCAAATCATGAATTAAAGAATTAAACGAAATTACAAACTTGTTCAATTTTTAAATGTCAATTGTTAAATACCAATGCATTCGGTGTATTCAACATTTGGTTCAAAACCATCGTTGCAGTCGCATCTGTAAGATCCCTGAAGATTCACACAAATCCCGCTTTTCCCACAGAGATTCGGTTGCAAACATTCATTAATGTCTACGCAGTCATCGTTTTCAGTCTATGTTTAACAAAAATTCAATTAAAAATAAGAAATCAAAACAATAAATATTATAGTAATTAAATAGAGTAAATAAGTATGTAGAATGACTTACTTGTTTATAGCCTTCTGGACAAATGCACATGTAGCTTCCAATGAGATTCTTACATAAGAACTTGCAATCATTGTGGGTTGCACATTCATCAAAATCGTTGCAATGTTTGCCATCAGGAGCCAAAGCAAATCCAGATGGACACGCACAACGGTATGAACCGATCAGATTTAAACTTCAAAATTGAAATAATTATAAGAATTAAAATAAATCGTTTAAAATACAATACTTTCAAATCTATTAAAAATTACCAGCGAAAAGCACAACCATGAGTTTTTTCTTTGCACTCATCCAAATCTTCACAAAGTTGATTTTGGCCTGGCGTGAAACCCGATGGACACGTACATTCAAACCCACCTTCAACATTCGAACAAGTCCCATTGTTTCCACAAATATCTCGATTTTTAGTACACTCGTCTTCATCTATTAGGTGAATAATACTTTAATAATACCCATAGTCCTAAGTTATGAATAGAATTGGAATAATAGAGAAATTGAGATAATCATTGAAAGTACTTAAATGTGCTTTTATTTAGAATGAAGAGTTACCAATGCACTTTCTACCAGACAGATCCAAGGCATACCCTTGCGGACAATCACACCGGAACGAACCTAACCTCGCAATCAGATTAGCAATTAGTTAAATAAGAGTAACTTTTATAAAAGTTACAAACCATCCGTGTTGACACATTCGCCACCTTGACAAGCATCTGGCATAATTGCACATTCATCCAGATCTTCTCCGTGGTCTCCTCTACCAATTCCATCGGGGCAAAGCTTATTAAATTCGCCTGTGATAAATTGTATTTATAAACATGTCATTAATCTTGAAAGTAAGTAAACACAAACTGATCAATAGGTAATACAACGTACGTGTTCTTTCTCTTGGACATTGTTCACATGAACTTCCCCAACCTTTTCCACCAGTGCAACAACAACTCATTTTAGTTGACGTACCTCTTCTAGATTTTGTACAAATCCCTCGACTCCCGTAAGAAAGGCCTATCATTTATTTCATTAATTCTTTTATTATTCAACTATTAATTGAAACTTAAAAGTTTGTATTGTATCAAGGAAAAACTTTAAAATACTATTTATTATAAGCATTTATTACTTGTAGATTGAAATCCATCATAACAAGTTTCTTCTCGAAAATCTACACATTTCTTTCCATCTTCACTCAAGGCAAAGTTCGGAGGACATTGACATGTGAATCCACCTTCTTTGTTCAAACATCTTCCATCACGGCAAAGATCAGGATTGAGACACTCGTTGATATCTGAGCATAATAACTTGATAAGTTTATTCACAGTGTCAAATTTTCCTGCAAAATTGTAGCTTTTTACAAACCTGTGCATAAAGTTCCCTCAGATGATAATTCGTAGCCTTGCGGGCACGAACAAATAAATGATCCTAAAAATTATACTCAATTTAATACAGTGACTTTTAAATAGAAATTAAATAAAATGTCTATTGAAGTTTTTAGCAAGTTAAAACTTTTTTACCCATGACATTTTGGCAGGATCCAGGTGGTGGACATGTATTAGGAACCTAAATATTAAAAACCATCATACAGATCAAATTGGGATTTGTATATCAGAAATGCATTTGTTTGGTCATTTGGTCAATACCTCTTCACATTCATTAACATCACGACAATGAAGTCCACCTTGAGTCAACACATATCCATCGGCACATTGACATGTAAAGGACCCTATAACAGCCCCAAATGAAATTCAACTTATTAATTCACACTTGAATTTACTGATGAACCTGATGATGTTACTTATATAGTCAGAAGTTTTTTTGTACTCAAGCTAAAAAGAAATGAAAGTTTTGATTATACCAATTGTATTTCTGCATCTTCCATTTCTACATGTAGTGAATCCATGAGATTGACATTCGTCAATGTCTTCGCAATTACCATTAATTCCAAGTTTAAAGCCAGGATTACATAAACTAAATATTTCCATAATGTAACAATTTAAAAAAAAAATATGACCTATAGGTGTATTTTTATTCTAAAAGATCTAAAACTAATATCGTAAACAAATAAATGATTCTATATTTTTTATCCGACTCACCATTTGTATGAACCCAAATTATTAATGCAAGTTCCATTTTTACAAATGTTTGTTGCACATTCATTGATGTCCATGCAAGAATCTCTTGTAGCCGACAAAATGAATCCACTTGGACTATAAAATTCTCACATTATTCTCAAACTCGTTCAATTTGGTTTTTAATCTAAGCAGAAAAATTATGAGTTCACCATGTGCATTGAAAACTGCCTTCAAAATTGTTGCAGGTTCCATATTGGCAAATTCCTTGTCTCTCCACGCACTCGTTCACATCTGTTTCATTTAATAATAGAAAAGTGAGACTCTTAGAAACAAAACCTTCTTTTCACTCGAGCAATTTTTGAAACTTTGAAAACACAACCTAAGCATCCACGTTGACTATGATCCAAACGGTAACCCTCAGGACAACGACCTGCAAAGAACCTTAATGAGTTATTTCTTCCCTCTAATATCTCAAAAAATTTTCAATCAAACCATTACATTCAAAAGATCCAGGAATGTTAATGCACTGTGCATTGCCAACACATGGGCTTGGACTTCGCGAACATTCGTTGTCGTCTAATTTAATAAAAAATTAAATACTGAAGTTTGATTTTAGCCAAGTTAGATTATTTTTTGGCTTTAAAGTACAAAATTATCAATACTAGATAATTACCAATGCATGTATGTGATTGTTCTTCATAGACGAATCCTCTGAAACACTCACAAGTGAAGGATGTTGGTGTATTGACGCAAATGCCATTCCGACACATTTGAGGCATGAGAGCACATTCGTCAATGGACTCAACTTTGCCTGTCATTGGATTCACAACTTGCCCGGGTCTCAACCCACAAAGGCTGTGATATTCAGCTACAAGTTCAAAATTTTAATTAACGTTTTTTTAATTTAGTTATTTAAATCATGTTTTCTCACGAGAATTATTAATTGGGCAAGGGAAGCACCCATCGCCCCATGCAGCCCCCATTGAGCAGCAACAAAGCATCCGTGTTTGTTTCTGAGCCATCGGCTGATCACACGTCAATGTGAAATTGTTGAATTCAATGTAACAAGGTTCCTTCCGCATGTCGACACATTCACCTGGAAAATTCAATTTCAAATTATTTTATAAGATCATTTTTTGTATTCTAAATAGGGATATGAATAAGAAAACTTACGTCCACTAGGCAAAAGCATGTAGCCATCAGGACAAATACCTTAAAAATGAAATAGAAATTGTTAGTTTTGATAATAACGAATTACATAGAGAAAAACTTACAGTGATAACCACCATCGTCGTTAAAACAAGATCCAACTCCACATGTGTCAGGAGTCTCAATGCATTCGTTGATATCTAAATAATTCATATAATATTAATATCAAATAGCTATATATAAAAGTATGAATGCAGTAAAGTTGTTTATTATTCAAAAAAATTACCAATGCACATAGCTTTAGAAGTATCAAGTCTATATCCTGGATCACACGTACACCTTAATAATTGATAATTGAACAGTTTTTTTTAAATGAAAGCTTTCAAAAAATATTTATTTTTCGCTATACTTTTATATATTTAACGGGAAAAGTTATTTAGATTGAATTTATTGTGCGTTACATGAAACTTCCGAATGTGTTTGTGCATTTTCCATTGGAGCAAATCAAAGAGTGTTCGGAACATTCGTCAATATCCTCAAGAACTACCTAGTCGGGATTCGTGTTGTTAAAAGAGAACTTTATCGAATAGAATTAAATTGAAAGAATCTCATGCTGACCAACCGTTTTTTCATTTGGACGAAAACCCGAACCGCCGGGACACAAAGCATTATGTTCGTCAGATCCAGCCGTTGGACACAATTCACAAAGTGGACCCCAGGAAGTTCCAACAGAGCAACAACAAGATGCTCGAGTCATGAGTTCCCCAATTGGTCGTGCACATTCCCGACGAATGCCACTTAACAATCGACGTGTTCTTGGGTCGTCCCCACCGTCCAAGTAGCATTGACTTTTCCTTTTATCTATAATAATTCAAAAGTAAGTTGAATAATAATGACCAATTTGACAAAGTAATATATATATATATATTTAATTAATCAAAATAACTAATAATATAAAAGGGCAATATATTAAAGCTCCTCCTTAATTAAATACTAGTTCCTCCTATTCTGATTAAATGCTTTCGCCTCCATAAATATATATAAAGTCCTCTTTACATGAATAAAAGTTCCTGATAACAA
>VJMY01001164.1:0-18058 GCA_009869795.1 Neelides sp. FZ-2019 | reverse complement strand
TTCTTTCCTTTTCGTAGGCTCTTGACTCTTTCAGCTCAGACCCATCAAAACGAAATGAAAAATCTTCACCAATTGAAATGACGTTGCCTGTCAAAGATATATTTCACTTTAGTAAAAAAATGTTTATTTAAAGCTCATTAGACTTATTGCACGTGGAATAATATTCCACTATTTATATAACATGCAAGACTAACTAACCAATTATGAATATGACTATATAATGTATTTTACAGGAGGTTTTACAATTATATATTTTAATTAAGTTAGAGAGAGCTTTGAAAAAATAAGAATTTTAAATCATTCTGTCAGATAGGGTTTTATATGAAGGATAAAGAATTTGTAGTTGGACGTGGAGAGACACGATGAAAAATTCCTAGGTAGAAAACAATACTTTTATCCTGTTCAAAATGTTGAGAAGGGAGAAGACAAGGAGGAGTAATGCAATTTACATGTTCTCACTCCCTGCCTTTCAGTCGTCCGAGTCAGTTGGTGAAGGGTCTCAACATTTAGAGATTATTAGGCATGGGGTTAGACACTCAGAATCCAGTTGACCCATCCTTTATTCATTCTCATTCAACGCATCTTTGAATTCCATTGTGATGTGCGGAGTGTGGAGGTAATAGTGTAATCCTAATCGTGAGGAGAATATGAGGGAGGATCTATAAAAAACGAACCTTATTGAGATTGACTTAGGCCGTGAGGATTTCTATGTCAGTCTACCTTTTATGCTAAAGTGAATGAATATGTTTACCTATAGTATTTTTATACTCTACATAAGGACTCATTCTATATTTTTTAGTTTATTTCCAGAAAGTGTACATAATATAGTTTTCACTCACTCAAGTCAGTCAGTAAGTTATATTATATGCACTTTGGTTTTTTACACTCAATGTGAGTTATACTCATATTGGGAATCGTTCTTGTAGTAAAGTCAAGTAAGTATAGTTGAGTTGAATGTTTGTATAGTTTGGAGAAATATAGATATCTGGTTTCCTATCTATTAGATTTTCTATACATTAATAGGGAAGGGTTTCTCTGAAAATATATTTAAGATTCTGTATGAAGGGATCCAATCATTCTTGATGGCAGGGAAGGAATAAAATTACTTTTTTACTCACTTTCAACAAGAGATCTTTACTTTACCTTCAACCTCTATATAGTGAGTCGGAGCTCCTGAGATAAAAGTTCGAGTCGCCTGAGTCTCTCGACCGTCTTTACTCTTCTTTTTAGATCCTCAGTGTTAAGGAAAGAGAAGACGAAGAAGCGATCTGAACATTCTAAACCTTTTCCTGTCTCCCTCAGCTTTTCCTTACATTCTTTATATTTGAACATGTTTTTACATACGTGGGGTGGTATCGTTGACATTGGCATCCTTATTCACTCCTTGAGTGCGTCTGCTTAGTATATATGGAATAAATGCATAGCTTCAGTGGAAGTCACTTTTAGTTAATTTTAGGATGGTTGAGTACTGCTGAGTTTTAGAGATGAGGAACCCACAGGAATTGTAATATGGTATGGTGTGTTAGTTGAGTTGATGCTAGATCAAACTGATGGCTCATCAGTTCCACGAGACTATTCATTTGATACTTTATAATTGAGAGTGGAGTTTGAAAAGAATTCGTAAATAAAGGATGTTATCCCAAGAACGTCAGATTGTAAAAATGAGTCAACGTTTATTAAAGCTAAGCATCTTTCAAATGTTATATCATTCGTCTAATCCTCACTTGAGACCCCCGGAGATAAATTGAAAAATGTTTTGAAGTACTTGATAGGATAAAAAATATTTTCTGATTTCAGAAGATTTAAATTATTCGTTTAATCATGCAAAGTCATTTTAAATTGTCCAGTTTTATTCATGATTTTCTTGGGGTTATTGTTCATTTTGATATTTAGCGTTTAGCACTTCTATATTTTAGTCAAAAGAGGTTTTAATACACTAAACTAACGTAAGAAAACATTATAGAATATAGGATGGAATCTTTACGAACATTCGAAATGTTAAAAAAAGTAGATAAAAGCAAAGAAATTTTGAGATTCAAGAAAACGAAAACCCTTTCATTTGAAAAGAATAATGATGGGTAAATGAGGTATTTATGATGAAATTTCATGCCGAGAACCCTTCTATTTATCTCTTATCTCATCAAATTTCGGGCCTCATTTGTTTCATTAGCACTGACAAGAAAAATGGTCCCTTTAGCTCCTTCTCGGAGCTTCCTCCGAGTAGCTTCCAATCTTTCAGGGTCATTCTAAATTGGTAGTTTGGACCGGATTTTTGAACAAAGGTTGGGACGATCGTATTAGGGAAGGTGAACTGTCTCCTCTAATAATAACAATAAATCTCAAGAGGAATGAAAGGGATGAGGAAGAAAGGTCAGCCGATCCCTCTTACCTGCTTCAAGGGGAATGGGCTTGGAGGCTTTGACGGGGATTTTGTCCACGACTGTCAGCTCACTTATGGGATGGAGGATCACATCATCCCCGTCGCGCCTCTCGATAAAGAAGTGCTGTGGGGCGATCCCATGACCATTCAAGATTATGTCAGGCGGCACAGGACAGCCAACTCCGCTCCCCACCATCGTCACACCTACGGAGAACCACACGCAGAATTGAAATGAGCATATAAATACGGCCCAAGTTATGACATCAAACGAAATTCCTCTCAAGCCCTGCCTTGTTGACACTTAAACCGCATCCAATCTTCCCAAGCAAGCACATGAAGGAAAACTCTCTTGGATTTACCCTTTAAAATTCCCGATACAGAGTTAAAAGCATATATAAAATATTAAAACTACACCCTCACGGCGTATCTAACTCGATACATTCAACTGGAAAAAATATTTTATGGAAATGTCATCTAACGATTACAAATAGCTTGCTTAATTTAATTTTATACTTTTTACGTCTCCGCGCCTCGGTTTCTCTAATTCATGATATAATTTAGCTTTCGTGTTCAAAAGGCTCCTGAGGGTTAAAATATTAAAATGCTCTCGCTACACATAATGCTATATACCATTCTTGAGTAAAATTGGAAGGCACATTTAAAAATTCTATTTGGTTATCTAAATCACGTAAGATCGTTCGCAATTCCGAGTTGTTTCATATTCTCCTCATAAGGGTGTCTTTTGTTTACTTCAATGACTTCACTGGGCCTTTTATACGATAAAAAACGGAAGAATTCTCTAGACGGAAATGAAGGTTTCTAATGGGACAATTGCGGTGGCCGGAAAAGTCGTAAACCATCTGGGAAAACAAGGGCTGAGAACAATTCCTGAAAATGGAATACTACTTGGGATAGGTGATTGCAGAAATAAAAGCGCATTGCACATTTGAATCCGCATTCACATCCAAGACTCGACACGCATACGAAATGCTGATCATATCTCAACGCTCAACCTTATGTTTCCCTTTTCTCTTTATGTGATCTTCTTCCATGGGACTTGACAACATTATAGACACAATAAGGCCTTTTAAACTTATAAACTGCAATATAACATATTCAACGGAGTTGTCCAATGTAGGCGTATATATTTACAATAAGTATGATTATTTCTATTTACATATTTGAATATACCCTGACTTCTCCTGGCTATGGTATTTGCTCTCTGAGGATTCCATTGCAATTCAAATTCACCATAATCTTAAAATGAGCTGAGGTAAAGAGTTGTGTTCCGGATAGGAATGAAAATGAAAGGGACATTTGAAGAAGCCGTAAAGGGAAATGGTCTCAATCCCTTCGTATACTTACATATATTATCTGGGTAAAAGGTATAAAGATATTGGTGGGTCTTCGTTTCAACTCAATTTTAACTTTCAACTTCACCTCACACTCACTCTCAATTCTGATCATTTGAATTCAAAAAGCAGAATGATTCACTCTAACCATCTCTTCTTATTAGACTGACAATGAGCAACTGAGAGTTTGTAAGATCCAATTCATATCATTATTTCTAAGGTATGCCAACAGAGTTTCATATCAGATCATAAACTTCTTGTTTTATCTTATTGATCAGACTGAATTTAAGGCTAAAAGACGCTTTTGGAGAAATGTATTATATTAGAAATCTTGTTATTTTGTACATTAGTTGAATAACAGAATGAGATTATTCACTATAAGGCAGCTTTAAATACCAAAACAAATGAAATGAGAATGAATAAATTGTTAAAGTTTTTGGTGGGTTGGCTCGCAGTTAGCTCTCAAGATTAACTTTGTGATCTTTTAAGATAATGAGGCAGGAATGGTAATGAGGCTCTTTCCTCGCAAATGAGAATCCTTCACGTGGAAGAACATTGCAATTTAGAGGTTTGAAGAACGTTTGAGTCATTTTACCCTATATTTTATTCGCTTCCTCCATAATTATATTATAATTATGTTCAATCTCAAGGACGGAATTGTTTTCTAATTGTATTCGTCCTACTGTATGAGTAAATACTGCATAGTATTATCTACAAAGAACGAGTTATAGAAGTTATTACTTGTTCTTTCTTAGAGGCACAATTGAAAGAATTGATAAGCAATAAATCATCTGATGATTGAAAATACAGTAGGTAAAAAGAAGATCAATGGGTAAATATAAAATAAATCTAACATTGATTTTTTACATTCTCCATTTGTCTTTAATACAAATGAAGAAATTTCCATTTTTGCATCAAATATTCACTTTATGCACAATGTGTCTCTCCAACTCGTGCTTTTATGCTAAATTCCAGTAGGACCATTTACATTTAGATGCCAATTTCAAAACCCCGTTCTCCACTAATAGATATATCTTATAAATTACGGATTATACGTGGTCTCAGGTTTCGGCTATAACTCTCTTCAAAAATTATATCACGTCAAAAGTTTCGTCTATCAAAAGTTTCCAGTGGCTTTCTCAACTCTCACTCACAGCCCAAAACTCATACTAATACCGAACTAGTTAGCAAAAGACGTAACTTCTTCTATTAACGGCGATATACTAATATGAGTAATACCAAATATATGAAAGACATATATAAAGTACCTTAACGCTTTCATTTATTTATATGGAATAAAGATGACAAATTAGTCTGAACAATGGCCATTAGCCCACTTTACTTCACTTTGCATTTCGTGTCCTTTTCTTTGTAAAATATGAATGAATGGATTTGAGTCACAGAAATTTGATTTTCAAAATAAAGTTTTTGGCTTGATGCCTTTGTGAAAAAAAGAGATTAGAAAGAGTAAAAGTTTATAATGGGAATATTACAACAGCACCTCATCACTTCCTGTATGTCGAGAATCCTTTTTGTGAGAAAAGAACTAAAATTTTAATGTATTTTTTATTCTTGTGAAGTTTCCTCTTCACTCATTCTGGCTTAACTGGAGGGGTAACTCGTTCGTGTAACCTGCCTGACGAAAAGATCCTTCTAAATTTAAACCTCACTTGGTGGGGTTTTGGACAAACTTCCTCTCGGATGAATCTCGTTTTGCATCTGCATTCTGCATCCCTCCTAACCCTCAGAGAGGATCAGTCGTATCTGTTAGGCCCATTTTTTAGAACTCTTCTCCGTTCCTCTCTCTTTTATATTCACGACGCTGAATCTATACTTGAGGAAAATGGAGAATAGCCGTTAAATACAACTGCAGTCAGCTTAATGGCCAATATCTCAAGGGAAGTATTAGAATGTAGATATAGTGGCATGGATTAGTCACACACTTTGGAACGGAAGAAGATAGGAGAGAACATGGACTGCACCTACGTGTTTTAAAAGCATGCAAACATTATCTCTGAACAGATCTGCTTATGTGTTTCCTTTCTTTCACCTCTCACTACTCGACAAATGTGAAGTGGTATTTACAACGAAAACGGATTTTAATCTTTACCCATTTAATCTTTTTACTTATTAATCGATGTCACTTCTGCCGCAAACACGAGCAAAGTGCTTTATTCAATTGTCGGATCAATTTTATCACAAATTGTAAAACTGGATTTCTATGAAGTAAAACAATAACATTCTAAATTGATTCATATTATCTAATAGACATTGATAGATGTTTGAACAATATTATGATTCGTGAAATTTAATGACATTTGACTTTTTGTTTGCATAATTAATGTGTTTCGATTAAATAAAATTGAGATTAAAGGTTCCTGATAAAATACAATATGAATTGCTCATAATAAAAACACAATGGCTACAAGCTTTTGTGCGAGTCGAAGAATAGGACACGTTTCAAACTTTCATCCTCAAGCCTTAAAATTCTAAATAAACATTAACGATCTTTCTTAACCTTTTTTCATAATATTTTATATTCAATATATCCATAAAGGGTAAAAATAACTTTTTATGTTCATATCACATTTTTTACACGGCTATAATAAAGAATTCAAACTGTAAAGCACATCCATTAATGTTCAAACATAAATGCGAATTTTATGCTAAAAATATGTAAAAAAAAGCATATCTCCAAAATACACTTTTCATTTATTTCTCTCTCAAGCACGAAGCTTTTTATATTTCAAAAATAGATCACAGGGTTTACCTCAGGGAGCAAAAACTAATGGTGAGAAAATAATGAGACGTGTTCTAACTATGTTGAAAGATAGAAGAAGCTTATAATTATAACGCCCTATATAAATTACCCGACTAATATGAAAATATAAAATATTGAGTTCATACAATATCGCATATAGCTTTTTAAACCTTGGCTTATATTTTCATCTGAAAGTATAGGAAGCACACCCTTTATGATGAATTGTTCAAAAAGTGGAAACTCGGAACTTTCTTCTATGTGCCTTCTTTGTAATTATTTTCCAACCCTTTTTGAAGGAGGAGGTGAGAGAAAGGTGAATTCACGGTGGTCCCCCACCTCTTCACTTCAACCCCGTCAAGTGCACGCACATTCCTAACACTCGCTCCAACGCTTCTCAAATCCATACAAATGCTCACATTGGGCATTTATATTTTTAAATCCATTATTCATTCCTCATTTCATTGTTCTGCCGGAGCTTTCGTCACTTGTCATATTTTCTTTGAACGCGGCCCTTATAACTATTTAAATTTTTTTATTGTTTATTCTTCTACTAAATTACCCGCTGCTAGGACTTAAATGCGTGTAAATTGTTTTTCTTGTAATTTTACGAGGCAAGGATTCGTCCTTTAACGACTCATTGTCGGAACAGTATAAATAGCTTAAAATAAAAATGTGTGTTTCTCAGCTTCACGTGCAGTCACACATTGAAAACTCGCAGGAATAAAATGTAATATTTAAGAAAGGAGTAGAAAATAAGTATTTCATATTTTTTGCAAAAAGTAAGTAATTGAATACAAAAGTAAAAAGTGAGAAAAGTGTAGAGCGCAGGAGGTAATAAAAAAAAGAAAAATGTTCTACCTGGAAGGAGAGGATGAAGTATGGCTTCGTTCAAATTAATCAAGCAAGGCTGAAGACTATTTCGCCTCTTCATTTCACATGGAGTTCTTCCAAGATTCCCGTTTTCACTTCGCTCTTGAAAAGCGTCTTTTCCCATTATGGTCGAGGAAGTCTTTGTGAGAGTTGGAGCCATAGAAGTGGGATGTTCCAATGATGGCATATCTTTCATTTTCATACGTATACTCTTCTGGCCAATTCTTATATTTTGGCTCAGTTTTCTATTTTTCCTTTCCTCCTTTCAGGCCTGCCGAAGTTTGTTTAATTGCTTTGTAACTTTGTATGACATTTAGCGCGTGGTGTCTACGACGCAGTTTTTCTATATAAAAAATGAATAAATTTTTTATTATGGTTCACTAATAAGAAAAAAAGTTTTCCAGCAAGGCAAAAGCCAATTATTAAGAAATGCATGGAACATAAAATGAACAGTGGGTGATAGACACGACATTTAAAAAGTAAGGAGGAGAATCAAGGAAAACAAAAAATACATATAACTATATGTAACTAAATAATGTGATTTAATAACTTAATGCCATGTTTATTGACGTATCAGTATCTCGCTCATTATTTTTGCAAGCTGTTTAACTGATGGGATACTTGCATAACAGTAGATGCAGGTTGTTTTTTTGACTCTTCATAGTTCATACTATTAAGTTTCAGTAAGTTGCATTTGATTATAAAAGAAGAACGTGAGCCGTAAATCAACTGAGCTCGTAAAAATTCTTAAGAACATCAGAAACAAACAATGTTATTCATAAAAAAATTTGAAAAGATCGTGACCAAATAAATAAGGTTCAGTAGGTATATAATTTCAAGATTTGCAATAAACTATTTAAATATTAGTTTAAAAAAATCAATGTCAAACGAATTAGTCAACTATCGTAGCAAGTACGTTAACAACTCAAATGCTCACATTCAGCTAAATGAACGAAAGAGAATAAATAAATGCATATGATGAGATTAAGCTATTGGTTTTTATTATATTGGTATTGAAATAATAAGCATTATTTAATTCAAGTTATTTGTGATGATGATTTCCTCATTATAAACAACTTCATAAGCGATAATTACATAACAAGATTATTAGGTATGCAGCTTCATTAATCGAGAAATGTTTTGTAAAATATATAATTTATGATTATTGACTATAGTGTAAATATTCTCAATTCCGAGTGATTTGAATTGAGCGCCAATATGAATCACTCAGTGAGATTATTTAGACTATAATGTTCTATGTTGAATTTTATTTGAAATTTCTCATATTCCTCATGAGCTAGGTACTTGTATTTAGCTTTGTTGGCATTTTAGTATGTATGGTCAAAAGGTTATCGATAAAATCATGTAAACATAGAACTAATTCTCTTTCAAGAAATAAAAAACCATGAACATGATATTCTTACAAATATCAAGCACATGTAAACCCTCCTGCCTTTACACTAGCGTTCAATCTAGAATAATGCAGACTTGCAGAGCAAACCCTCAATGTTGTTTAAAAATGCATTTTTTGAATACATGGAATTTTTATGGAGTGAATAATTGGATAATAGATGTGCTTTACTTTCTATTTATAGCTCAAATTAAAATTATCTCACATCGTTACGATTAATGTGGATACGAATCAGCCGTGCAATTTTAGCTTTCAGTTAAACAACAAACATGAATGACGCAATTTAGTTATACACATAAAAGTATAATTTTAAACTTATCTTTTGTTCCAGTTTAAGAATCAAATGATAGCAAAGCAGTGAATAAATATGTTTTTTAATGTATGAAATCACACATTCAACACTCCGCAGGTCCTCTAAACCTTCATTTCAATGTTGGCTCTTTGTTTCATTTTAATTTAAGTTTTTACGTTTAGTTCTGGTAAAATAGATAATCTCTGATCCACGATCAGTTGAGTGGTTGAATCCCTTCATGGCTTTTTTTGCTTATAATGCTTTCCCGGAAAGCCTTATTAAAAACAACCTGTCACTTTTCACTTCTCTTTCCGCTCATCTAGAGAAGAATAGAACACCCAACAAGAACAATTTTACTATATGTGTTTTCCCTCTACCCCATTCATTTTCATTCAATCATCGCCAGTACTTCGCAGTACTTTACAAGATTAATTACACTGTATGCCTACTTTGACTTCATAGAGTTCATATAGGCCAAAGCTATTATTACTAGGTATATATTTTTAAGACTCCTTGATTTACACTCTATATATAATACATACGAATAAGTGCAAAGAAAACGTGGAAATTTTCTTCAATTTGTATTTTGTTGGCTCCTTACTTATAAGGTAGTAACAGAATGTCTTAAATGTCTAAACTGTCTGGTTAGAAAATCGCTTATAAGTATAAATATTTATATAGTGTTGAGATTTGGGATATATTTATATGAAATATAGGATTATCTTAGTACAAATGGAGCATTAGTTGTTATTACGAATATGACGGGATGATAATAACCACATTATTAGAGTGCAATTTGGGGGCATATGTGGATATTAAAAAGAAATGGTTTGCCACGTGTCCTTTTTCATCTTTCTATAATTTAATAATGGGGATGGAACCCAGTACTTATTCATCCACCAATGATGACTTATAAATGGTTCTCTTAATGGTAGTTACAGGCTTCTAGAAAATCAGAGTCTGTCATTTAGTAGAATTTAGATCCCTCTCGTTTCTGGTAGGTTCAAAATAAACTTAAAGCCCCCAAATTCTAAATCAGGATTCAGTTGATCTCCAGTTCGAGTCTCAACATTGAACCAACGAAAATTTTAAATGGAAGGGTAATGAAAGTAAATAAATAATGAAATGATCACGAGCAAAGAAAGAGTCTTCTGCATTACAAATCTTCTAATTCAAAGACATTTCTTCAATTTTCACAAACTTGACTTTGAATTGAAAAAACTAAATTTTTAAATTTTTCCATTAAGCTCAACTACAAATAATCATATTGAAATGAGTTGAAAATGAGAAATGAAAAATCCTTGCTATTTGGTCGATTGGTATGAAGGGTCGAGTTCTAATTTAATCCAAAGGATGTTACATGTTATATATATTACCTAATTCACTAATTGGCAATAGTAGGAAAGGGGATGGGTCTTATCAGCCCTTCCTCTTCCTTTCCTTGTAATCGAGGTGATGTCATGGGTTTCCCAAATGCTCCCCAACTCACCGACCTCTCAAGTCTTATCTCTTTCACCCTATAAATTACCAATCCCATCATCTAAATAATTACCCCTACTTATTTGGCCCATAATACTCCTAATATACGGAAAGTCTTATCGTGTCTTTCTCTTTAGACCTCTTCATGCTTAACAAGGGAAATTACTTTTTATCATCCCAAGAACTTTTAACACCATAAGGAATATATAGACTATACCTACATAGCTTTAAGCAAATATATGAATTTCCAGATGTGACATGTGCCCAGACAATATATCTTGGTCCTAGAATAAAAAACAGTTCAATAATATGAGCAGTCATCTAATTTCTTATATTCTTCATCTAAAATCCCTCCTGAAAATTTCTTTTGGGTTTAATAACTTTCCATTCTATTTCCTCCAATAAATCACGACAATTTTTTGAAGAAGGTCAGGCGGTGGTCTCTCAGCCAGAAACTACCTCTCTTTTATCAAACTGGGAATAATGGAAGAGAGCCCTGAACATCCCACTTTCTTTGTTATCAACCACTACATCAAGATCTTGTTCCTTTGTTCCCATTCTTTTCTTTCCATGGATGTCATGATCCCGTCCAACTCATTCACTAAATGGCCCTTCACCTTCACTACCTTTATTATCTTTCTTTGAAGAAATACACGATCGATGTTTAGAGTAAACGAGGAATAGAAAGCTCATCCAAAAAGAAAATATTGTTTCATGATCCCCACAACGTGATCTTACAACAATAAAATTATTAATTAGTTACAAATGAGTAAAAACTATATAAACAAATTAATCGGCTAAATACAAAAAGTTTAAGTTCAAGGAAGGTAAACATAAATAAAAATATACAGTGCATAATTAAATTGAATTAACCCTACACGCATACAAGGATGAATAAAATTTCTCAGTTCTATTGCACCATTAGGTCTAGTCAAACTCCCAACCTTAACGTGCAACTATGTATATTATGTATGTATATGGTCCATAATAACTTAAATGCTGTACATGAGGACGTATGGAAGAACAAATGATGTTTGGAATGAACTTGGAGTGTGTTAGGATAAACACATGCTAGAGCCTTTAAAGGTTCGGGGGAACACAAAGACATTGAACGCGGGAGAGCTATAGGGATGCTTTGTATATATAGTGGAAGGTGGAGATGAAAAAGGCGAGTTCTGATGCAGATGTGAATGTCACTAAACGGGTAGGGACTTTGAAGCCAGGAAACATCTGCGTGAAAATCCCGGCAAGCTTGATGAAAGGGCAGCGGGATCCGGACGAAAAGCATAGTAAAAAGATGGGCGGAACGGAAATCGTGAAAATGAGACTCTTCCGACTTTGGACTCACATTCTAAATGGTAGAAATCCTCATGTGAAACTCAACTCAACGTAGCCGAAGAGCATGGAAATTTATTCTTCGGACCAAGAGTGCCCGAAGCTCCACGTGGGTTGAATTCCCGCTATGTTTCTTCACTCACTTTGCTCGACTTCACTTTCAATTCAAAAGCACACACATCAATCCCTGGGCTGTATCACAAAATCCAATTTGCTCAGAGGGATAATCCGCCACTTGGTACAATAACTTTTCCTTCTTTGATCTTTTCTCGTAATTGTAATTATTTGGTAATGGTGAGTAAAAGACCACACCAACTTGGGCTTAATAACACTTTTTAATGAGCTAGGCTGTATCCAGCATTTGCTAAACTTCCTTTGAACCCTCAATTCAAATAGAGTTCAAAGTTGATTTACTTTTAAGTATGTGAATATTCATAAATAGGCTTTAGAATAATTCTCTTGTCCTTTAAACATGGAAAATATATCCGACACTTTGAGTGAAAAAGATTAAACGTTTTTAACAACTCTGTCAAATTGACACTTCTCTCTTTATGAGTCAAAAGATGTTTTCAATTATGTCATTTGCATGACGGCTTTAGTTCAGATTCATTAACATCAATAACATTCATCTAATAACATGAATCGAATAGGTCACGATTCTTAGCTCCAGACACTCGACATGAATATGTTCCCACACAACTCTAACCAATATACCAGCAAATGCTAACATCAAACACCCGCAGCTCCTAAACACATTAATTTGAACAGACGCCTTGAATCTCAATCAAGTGCTTTAAAAGAGCGGATACGAATGTAAAGAAGTTTACAGTGGCAAAGGACACTGGGGCATTTGTATTTATTCTTATGACATTCGAACGAGTTGATAAAGGTCCTTCATGCAAAGGCGAAATAAGAAATCAAGAATTCTCCTTTCAAACAAATTCACAATTAATAAGTAATGATTCCTTGACGACGGACCAAGAACGAGAATTCTATGTGTACTGTGAACAACCAATGTTCTTGATTATCATGAACTTGGTTCCAATCCCAACACAATTCACATGGGAGATGGAACAAATGAAAAATTTATCTCTATTCTTCTTGGCTCGTTCTGTTTGAGGAGTTTAAGAGGGAACTCGGGGAAGCTGAGAGGGAATTGTTGGGTCGTTGAGGATGTCTGTGCTATCCTGCACGGTGTGGCCGACTGCCGAGGGTTGGGTAGAAAATGTGAGGCATAGAGGGTTTCAACCCTCAGAACTCCCATCAGTTCCATCATCATCCCATCCCTCTCGAACCTCATACCCTTCTTGGTAATATAAATACATACGTTGCTACCTTTGAAAGTAAAAGGGCCTCGAGCCTCGTTTACCACCACCACCTTCGGTTGCGAGACAGGGCTAAAGAGAAAATCGCTCCGCACCAGAGCAATATTATCCAAAGGCTCAAAGGCGGAAAGGCAGGACGGGTGACGACGAAGGGCTCGTATAGGTGAATTGGAAATAAAAAGGCCCAGATGGAGGAAATCGTGGTGAGTGGTGAGCTAAAGAGGGAAAGACTCACAAACTCAACATTTTTCACCCTTCTCCATTCCTCAAGAAAGAGTCCGTAACAAGGTTATGTATGTTCAGACTTAATAACTCTCCTTTGACGGCACCCTCCAGCTCTTAATTGTCCTTTTTAGGAGGTGAAAACCTGAGCGTTTCCTCCAAAATGAAGAGCTTCTACAAGTCAACTTTGAACTCCAAGACTTTAAATTATGAGACTTTACTGCTTAAGGAGCCTTCTTCTTCTTCGACCTATCTTTGGCTATAAAATGATCCATGCTGTGACTCCGGAGTTCATATTCTTTTTCTCTTTCAGGAAAGGTTTCTCGATTAGGTGATCCTGCAGGTTTAGGTTGAAATTTTTGAGTAATATCGTTTACAAACTTGAATGTTCCTCTCGAGGTATTTTACATATTTATTATGTTCTGCTCTGCAAGACCACAAGTACTTGTACTTGTGAGCGCGTGTAGGACTTCAACAAATACTGTGTTGTTAGAAATTGAATTCAAAATAGGGCGCAACATGTTCACTACCTACAGACATGTTCAGGCATCCAAAACAAATAACAAAGGATGCCTTTGATGACAATTGGAGATTTATGATAATAGCTGTAATTAATTACTTTTCACTTATAATAATAATATACTTTAAATGTAGGCTTCAATAATAATGACATTTTACATATTTCCGCTAATTGAGTATAAATAATATTGAATAAAATTTTCCATATTCTTCAAATGATTTTGTAACCTTACATAAAGTGCCCGTAAAATTAATAAGTTGAAACATTTTAATTTACCGTTGGTATTTGTTTTCATAAGAATATGATTGAATCTATTTTTATATTTATTACATAGGTATATTGTATTTAGCATTTACCCCATTGTTAAATGTAAATTATTTTATAAATATCAAATTCTAAGTATATGTATGTTTAAATAATTTATAATAAATATTACGAGCTTATCTACTTGTCTATTTAATACACAACTTGAGGTGAACCGTAAAGACATAATCATATATCCTGTAGATAACGGAATATTATATATGTATACTATAAAAGTATCCAATATTTAATGTGCCTTGTTACTATTCGATAAATCAGTTTAAAAAATTATTCATTCACATTTATATGTTAATATACATGTTTATTTTATTTAATAACACAAATTAGATTTAAAGTAATTTGTAAAACGAAGACGATGAATGTAAGAGAAGCTGCTTGATGTAATTTTCCAGATGAATATGAAGCATTGAGCATATTCATCTTTGTAGATTCTTCTGAAAATTAAAATATTATATCGTATTTACTCTTATTATCTTTTCAAACATTAAACTTTTCAAAAAGACCGAAGATCTCATAAGCTCAAAGTCAACATTGCCGATCAAATATTCAGTTATCCAGTTTCATTTTTAATGTGAATTAGATTAGTTCTTATTTTCAAAGGAGAGTTCAACCTATTTAAGATTGTGAGTGGTTAAAAGGATTAAATAACTTACTTTGAGGCTCTTCGAAATCCTCCAGACTAATGGACGCATCTGTAATTTACAAATGACTACGTTAAAACAAGCATTGTAAAATAAATATTGAATTGATGAATCATACTTAACCACAGACCAAAACAATCTACGTAGATAACATCAAGATCTTTTCTAATATGATACGATGATGTAATTAAAGATAAACATTATGCTTTCATGCTTAAAAAGTCTCGAGTTCTCGCTGTACTAATACAAGCATTTCACTATTAATGTCTATATTGCAATTATGAAGGTCCATATGAGAATTTAATGTGCTTAGTGTGGTTGGAACGCAGATGTTTTCTTGGACCATTTATTTTCTCACATTGCCGCCTCCCTCAATTCTAAAGTTGATGAGACGGAGAAGTGCAATGAGTTAAGAAGGAAAACTCTGCCCAAGATGCAGAATAAACAGACTGAATAGTTCATGAGCCTTTCTGTTCTAATTAAACGCTAACTAACAGTCTGTCGCTTTTAATCCTAATCCAGAATTTAAATTATTAACTCGGCCTGCTCATCAATTTGATTAGCATTAAAAAGATAAAAACATGATCGAACTTGGAAAGGTGGAGAATTTGACGGTGGAGGATAAAAAGCTCCAACCGAATTTGTTCCTCGCCTTGATCGCGGCCTCGTAAATGGAATGCTCTGCTAGTCCGGATATAGTGAAGGACTTCGTGTGGAAGACCCCAGTGAAGGGATCTGCCGGAATGGTGAGTTCTGTCCAAATCCGTTTCGTCTCCTCATTTTGGTGGTGAGGATGGGTGATCGCCGCGGCTCGGAAATGTAATCGGTAATCAATCAAGACGCTGAAACATTCGACCGCCCAGACCAGAGTTACTTTAGGGTTATAGCCATAGGAGGAAGATACATCCCACCGTGAAACGATAGGCTGGTTCGGCACTCCTGGAACACATACACGTATTATACCTTGTTATTCTCCCATTCATTTTCCACTTGAACCCTATATTTATCTCCGTCTCCCACACACTTGAGGACTTGAATCATAAATCGTATCGTTTAAAGAGTTTAAATCTGGAGCTGGAAAACCGGATCTGTAGCATGCTGTGTATACATGTCTTATAAATATATGAATGTATGGTAGATCTCCAAGTGAGTCGGATATATAAACCAATTTGAGTCTCCCGGATCCAAACCTGTGAATTCAATACGACGACCGTCGAATCCGAGAGTGTTGTTAGCTGAGAGTGAATAGATTCCAAAGTCGGATTCCTTCACGGAACTTATGATGAGAGAAACATCATTCCCGTCGAGTCCTTCAACGAAGACGCGGTCGGAAAAAATAACAGGCCTGAGCTCGAACATCCATTGAACCTGTCAACAAAGAGAATGAAATAATAATACTCTCCTTTTTCTTCCTCTACTTATATAACTCATTTCCAACATTTCCGAGATCGGTCTATACACGAGATCTGTTGTATGGAAAATCAATATTAGTGTTTAGGGATCATTCATGAAATCCTTGTTATTTTTGACAGGGAGTCTCAACAACTTTGTCAATATTTCTCAGGGGGAAGGTGAAGAGGATAATCTCTAACGTGAGATTAATAAAAAAAATGACCAACTCACAAGAGGTCTTGGATCGCCGTTTACGATTGCCAAGATTTTGGCTGGATAGCCCACACCCCCGTGGACTCTCAATTTGGGTGCATCGATCTCTGGGGCGTCTTCATAGAAAAATAATAGAATTTGTCAAATTTTAGATATTTCTGTGGAAAGAAATTTAAATGTATTTTTCATGTTCATTCGCTATACAAGTTTAATGCCATTTTTATGCTAATGACTAATTAGCTTTTGCTAGAATGGATGAGAAAAATTATTCATGGGCTTGAGGCAGACAGTAATAGAGATGTCTAGTGGCTCTTTAAATTTTCTTTCAAACACGCGAAATTGCTTTAAATTATCAATGGAAATTTTTAGTTGAAATTATTTCTTAAACTCAATTTTCTCCTTTATCCCCTTTTAGAAAGCGAAAAAACTCAAACGGCTAAGCTGATTCAAATGCAAGTTGGGGCATTTTATTTAGTTTAGAAAGTGGGATGTGTGGCCAAACATAAATATCAACTAAATTTATAATTTTGCTTTTGAGAAATCCTTACGCAAAACGCGCAAAGCAATTGCTCCAAAAGCTGGACGTCCAACGCCGCTCTCAGCCAAGCAACTGTAGACTCCGCTATGTTTTCTCGAAACTTTCTCAAGGACCAACCGTGTTTGGTTGAGAGCATTTCTATTCAATGGGATGGTTCCATTCTGAGAGTGAGAGTAAAAATAAGATAATCAAATATTCCAATATTTGTGCAAAAATATTTATTTTATACGCCACAGCTTAATATAAAATAAAATGAACGCTTCGATGTATTTTATTGAGCAGATTTATACTCACCCTTTTGGACCAAGTGATTCTCGGAATTGGATTCCCATGAGGAATACATCTAATTTGAACAGTTTCGCCTTCCTCCGCAGTCAATATTCCAGATGCTGGATCTACTGATAGAGACGCGGGCTCTGAAAATAACCTTTCTTAAATAATCACTTTGATCATTAAGCGTTTATAACCTTATAAATAGAAATTTGAATTTCTTCCGACAGTATTCAGTGAGCACTTAAAAAGATCTTCATTTTTTATGAAGGTACCTTTTACTGTTCAAAATGGTTGATTCTTGAAATCATATGAATATAATGGTACTACACATTTAAACTATAACGTTTAGCCAAGCTTTAGACAACATTAACCTTTTTTATTTGAAGTCTAGTACTCACTTGCCTGTTTTGTGACACAAAACGGCCTCTTCGCGAAAATTTTAGCGAAAATTTCAAATAATTTTTCGTTGCATTGAAAATGGTATTCACCTTCAAAAGTTTTGCGACGCAAAGTTTTTCGTAAGCGAAAAATTCGTTCCTTTGTGCGTGGTTCGGGCGAAAATTGAGTATGGTTCTTTTGTGACACAAAAGTTTTCGTCTGAAGACAAACTCAGGCAAAGGGATTGTTGGTGGGGTTGGGTAGTGCGGAAGTTTGGTTTGGGGGTTTAGCCGAGTGGATGGAGGAAGGCAAAGCGAGCCGGTTGGAATTTTCTTTTTTCAAGTGACTACCA
>VJMY01001163.1:0-18060 GCA_009869795.1 Neelides sp. FZ-2019 | reverse complement strand
AATCTGAATCAGAAAGTTAGTTTTGAAGTTATACCTCTGAACATTTGTTCGCCTCTCAGTGGTTTCCCCCACGTATTATCATCATTATAACTGAAATGCTCAATGCTTAATGGATCAAGCTGCAAAATTTCATTCTCTATTCACACAGTTAATTCCAAGAAATTCTTAAACTTGAGCTGATTCTTCAGGAAAGTCATTTAAATTCGAATCTTCGATGTGCTATTTGAGGCGCTTTATCTAATAAAAATTTAATTGTTTGTCCAATTGATTATTAATCTTTAAACATGTATTATTTAATAAACAAAAATTAGTCAATATCATCAATTTATGCACATTTATTCAAATTAGGGAAATAAATTCAAATTCAATTAGAATCTTTTTCATTGCAAAATTAATCCAGAATGCAAACTTTTAGTTATACTTTGATCAAAAAGGCAAAATACGCCACATAGGTAATTAACAGGGCTAGGATTTTCATTTTCTAAAAACGACGAAATATTTATATACGTATTTTCTAAAAAATGGCCAAATATTTACGTAAATATAAAAGAATATAAGAAAATATTTCATTTTCAATTGATTTATTTCATTTCAAGTTACATTTCAAGTTATAGAATTATTAATTTTTGAGAGAAAAATAAGAGACAATGACCATTTCTAGATTTTCAAAAGTAAAACTCATTCTATTGTCTCTTAAAAGCGCTTTAAACATGCTAAAACTTCGTTCTACTTCAACAGAAGTCAATGGAGCATATTTAAATGCGAGTAATTTGGCAGGATCCATATTTAAAATAATGTTCCCACCCTCCCCATTATGAACCATTGCAATTTCTTTTAATATTCCAAGATCGGGGTTTTTGGAAAACACTTTGAGAAACTTTTCATTGATTGCTTTGCCTACTTCACTTTGCATGGATTGCAATTTCTTGCTAACATTAGATAGAATTGAAATGTTTTCAATTAAACTGGCATCCCTCTTTTGAAATAAAATAATCGAGTCCTTAATGAATGTTAAATTTGAAGATAAAAACGTCAAATCATTGATCAAATTTGCCCTTTTGATGAGATCCAAGCAACTTTGAATAGCTTTGGATTTCTCAGGATCTAAAGCCTCAATTACCCGAACAATTTCTGTGTAGTTTTGAGCCAGAAATTCCACTAATTCTAACCATGTACCCCAACGTGTAAGTACGGCTTCAAGTGGAAGTCTAAGATTTGGACACATTTCTTTATAAAGTTGTACTCTGCTTGGTGCTTTCTTAAAGATCGCTTTGATTTTTCCAACGAAGAGATCCACATCAGGAAAATGGTGTCGAATCTCGTCTGCAACTCGATTCAGGCCATGAGCAATACAGGTGATGTGCAAGAGTGAAGGATAAAGTTTTTTAAGATTCTTCCCAACCTTAATCATGTAAGGAGCCGCGTCAGTAAGTAGGAGTAAAAACTTGCTTTCATAGAATTGCTGAGTTTTGTTTGGATAAAGGAGACCTAAAAGTTGAATTATGAATTTAAAATCATAAAAAGCAAAAATTAATAATTCAAAATAATAAGTATCATAATATAATAAATATAAAACATTGTAATTAATTCCATTTACTTAATGAATCTAAAATGAGCTGAGTGACTGTTTTATTGTTGGTTTTTTCTAATTCTTTGCAAGCCAAAAGATGGGATTTTGATGTGTCACCAGTCATTGATCCAACAATGACATTTGCGACATATCTTCCAACTTTGTCAGTAGTCTCATCAATTGACATCCATATTTGGCTGTTCCCAATTTCAGCTCTAATCTCATCAATCTTCTTGTAGTAAATTTTCTTCAAATAATCTTTTCTTAACGTTGATTCATCTGGAATTTGTTTCATACAAAACTTCTCTAAAAATCCTCTGAACTTTGGAACTTGTAATTTACTGAATGGGATATCGGCCGCCAAAAGAGCATCACAGAGTTCTTCAAAAAATGGATTTGATATTGGTTTGAAAGAATCTTGGGAAATGAATGTTTGTTTTTTTCTATTCTCAATCAGCTTCACCGCTGTTTCATGACTCTTTGCATTTGTGTTGTTTCAATTGGCCTATTTGTTTGAATTCATATGATTTTCCGCATGGCTATATGAAATAATATAATTTATATTATGTTTCAAAATATTTTATAATCATAAATTCAAAAATAATCATAATTATATAAACATTTTTAAATATATCAATTAGAATTCTTACATGGCAAAAAGTCGTGTTTTTTACAAGCGTAAAATGCTCTGAGCAACGAATTTCTTTCAGCCATTGTTCTCTTAGGGTATTTAAACTTGTTTTAACCTTAGGCATGATTAAATGATTTCTATTACATTAAAATTAATAAAAATGGATTTAACATTCACATTTAGTAAATTTTATCTTGAAGAAATTATTCCATACTCCATTTTTAAATTTCCCACTTATTTCAATTAGTTTAATATTAGTTTTACAATGGTAAATTGTCTCAATTTCATAGATTAATCTGGCTTTTAAATATTGTTTTTAGTTAATAATTTATTTATATACATATTTCCTAAAATAATTCAAAATATTTACGTAAACATTTACGTAAGTGCGGATGCTGAAAATATTTTCATAAAAGCCAAAGTATTTATTTATTTTCAAATATTTTTTGTCTATGTTCTTATATACTAATGATTTGCCAAAATTTCNTTTTTTGTCTATGTTCTTCTATACCTATGATAGATTCCATAGTCAAAATTTCAGCTTCCTAATATGTATAATAAAAAATATTTTCTTAAATGCTAATCCTAGCCCTGGTAATTAATAAATAAGTTAATTAGATGGAATGATTTTTATATCTTTAGATTATAATTTTATAAAATAGGAAGTTAATTTTTTATTCGTCAATATCGGCGTATTTTGATCTTCTCGGTGTTCTAATTAGATTTGATCTTCCGCTCGATTCACATCTCTTTCATGACAATTGACATGAAGTTGGAGTAACTTTTTCCTATGAAATTTCCTTCCACAAAATTCACACGTAAACGGGGATTCATGAATCAAAGAATGTTCTTTTAATCTTTTGTTAGTGGGAAATCCCTTTGAGCATACAGGACAAGCAAACGGCCGCTCATTCGTGTGAACTTTCATGTGATCATTTAATTGGCCAAGTTGCAAATATCGCTTTTCACAATTCTCCCATTGACAAGGAAAAGGTCGATCTTTGTAATCTGTATGGCTTCTTTTTTCGTGTTGATTTAATTCGCATTTCATCACACACTTGAAATCGCATTTGGAGCATTTGTGTCTCAAAGCTGCTTCACTTGAATGCCGAGTCCTAACGTGATCTTCTAAATATCGAAGTTCATCTGGTTGAAGAACAATTAAAATAATTAATGAGAAATACACAATATTTTATTTTAAAACACATTTATATTAATAATTTAAATAGTTAAAATTGGAATTAAACTTACCAAATGCACGCTCACACTGATCGCATTGAAATGGTTTTCTCCCGTGATCAACAACAACTGAATGTTTAATTTCGTGTTTAACAAGAAATGCATTGCATCCAAAACTTTTTCCACAAATTTCACAAACGTATTTGTTCATATTTTCATGATTTTTATAATGCATTTTAAATATCGCTGATGAAATTATTTTCTCACAAACGTCACATTTCATCATTTCTTTTTCATTCTCAGGTGAATGTTTGGATTTAAAATGCATTAAAAGTAGCTGCTTTGAAGCATAGGATTTTTCACATTGATCGCAGTAATGTCTTGTTGGATTTTCAGCTCTTGTGTGCTTATTGACATGATACCAATAAATTCTTTTATTGTTAAATGTTTTGTCACAATGAGAACATTGGTAGCAATTCACAATTCCTTCGTGATCCCTCTTCACATGAGCTGCCAATAAAAGTTGACTAACATTTGTAAAATTGCAATTCGGAATTTCACATTTCATAACTTTATTAATCTTTGGCTCATTGTCGTCATTGTTCGTTGATTTTGAAACTTTTTGTAATTTTCGTTGGTGTGTGAAATGATTTTGGTTTAGTTTTCTTAATTTAGGCGTTTTGGTATTCTTTGTTGAATTGGAATTGTCTTTGATTTTAATTGTTGGAGATTTAAATCCCATTAAAGCCATTAATTCCATCTTAGTCATTTCTTCAAGTCGGTTCACAACTACAATTGGATTGTTCGTTAGAGCTTCCTTTAGCAGAATTTCAATTGATTTGGATTTTGAATCATTCGTCGGTTCCTCACCAGTTAAGAGTTCATCGTCAATGTCACTAAAATATATGGAAAATAATTTTAACTAAACGCTAAAATATAAACATATTTCATAAACATATTCCTATCAATAATAGAAATTAAATATAAATTTATGGAAATGAACATTACTTAATTGGAAGTGAATCATCTTCTTTGTTCCTCAAATAAACTTTGCTCAATGGATCAGTTTGAATAATTTCATTCTCCGAGTTCCAAGATATTTCAAGATAATCTTCCATTTGAAATGATTCTTCAGGGATGTTATTTAAATTCGACTGTTCATCAGTTTCAATGGATTTAAATCGAATGTAGGATTCTCCATTAAACTCAAATCCATTAGTAGTCAACTCTAAATTTCAATAATAAATAACATTTCATCATATTTTATAATTGAATAATTTATAAATCGCTATTTATTAATCATAAAAGAATTGTCAAGATTCCTTAAAAATAAGTCATTAATTAAATAACTTGAAAGAAAAATTACCTTCACAGATTCTATTACGCAAATAAAGATTAGACATATCTTTCTTAAGTCCTCCATCGTCATTGTAAATTACAAAATTGGATTTGCTTTTTTCTTGACTTTCAATTAACAGACATTTCAATTCCGTCTTAATTTTCTTCACTTTCTGAATGAGCAAACATAGATCGTCAAGCTTATTAAAACAAGCTGAACAAATTGTTGATTCTTGAATGTCAATTAAATATTGGGATTCGTCAAGTGAAAACAAATTACAAAAATAATCGCAAAGATTATTTTGATGGGAATTGACTGGTGGAGAACTATTTTCATTGAAGCAAATAAGACACTCCATTGAACCCATTGATATTCTTAATTATAAATTAAAATTATTATAATATTCGTCATTTCGTTATTTACTTTTAGATATTAAACATACTATGTATGCGTAGCGAAAGTAATCGTAATCGTAATATACAAGTTTAGTCAAGTTTTCTTATAAACTTTGGCGGCTCAAGAGGCTTATTGTAGTATTGATCAACCCAATTGAGATTTATTAAAAACCCAATGCAAGTGCGAGTTGCAACTTGCAAGAATCTCCTTTACATAAATACATAAATTTTATACATACCATATTGAACCGATTTTTATCCCCGAGCTTAAATTATAAATCGGAGGTTCAATCAGAGGCTATATTTCGGGGAGGGCTAAAATTCTGGCAGGGGCTAATAATTACTCACCATGAAAAAATGAAAAATAGTTTAGTTTATAATTAGTATTTTTATTTCATTTATTTTCTGACTCTGAATCACTGGGCTTTTAATCTATCTAAAGGGGGGCTATATTTAGGATAGGGGCTATCTTTAAAATTCTTAATATCATCCAGGGGCTATAATTCGGGCAGGGCTATATTTCGGGCATGGGATAAAAATCGGTATTTATAAGAACCTATGTATTCCTTATCCAGTTTGGTCCAAAATTATTTATTTATGTATAAAACAATTAAAGTATATTTAGATAAATCAGGCTTGTATTAAGAAAAATTTCATAGCAATTCATAAAATCATTTTTATTATGTTAAGAATAAATAATATCTGCATCTATTATATCTCCTTACTATATACATATGACATATGTAATACCTATGTATGTAGTGGATTCATCATATAGTAAACATGAGTAAATAAACATTACCCAATCATAATTCATCATAATTGGAATTAATAATAAGACTAATTTAAAAAAAATGAACTGGGATTATAAATCGCATTTTATTGTTTATTTTCTTGTTAAATTGAATCTTAATTTTGATATTGGACTTAAAGATAATTAGGGAATTTTACAATGAATGATTTATTTATTAACGTAAAATATTAAAAGCTTGGACCATTTTATGGGTTAGATTTTAAAAATTATTTTAACCGATTAATAAATACTTTTATTAATATCAAATATTAGTTTTATAAATAGATGCTTTTATTTGGCAGGGGTAATTGTAAATTAACAATGAATAAATAACACATTAAAATATAATTTTATCTATTTTACTCTTTCGATTTCCATTCCTTAATTAGAAAATCAGCGGCTAATCTTCCAATCATCATGCACGTATTTTGGTTAATGGACACGATTCTCTCTTGTATAACTGAATTATCAATCACGCGAAGATTTTTAGTTTTCAATACCCTGGTAAAACATTTTTAATATAATTTAAAAATTATATTTAAAACACTACAGGATAATGATTAGCAAGGAAGACCAAAAGCATCTCTGAAAACCACTCGCGGTTGAGAAAATTATCTTTTGGTTGTATGTTTACAATAACGAAATAAGCATGTCGTTAACCAAAGTTATAATGCATCTAAAGCACATTTCCAAAAATAACGCATCAAAAAGCATTCAACCGAAAAAATAGACAAATTTCATAAAATTTAGTAGCAACTGAAATTCCAATTTTTGTTTTATTTTGATTAGTTTTATGAGGGTTGACAGTTTTTTACAAGATTACTTCCTGTGAATCATTTTTAGAAAAAGTTTTAATATATATGGATTCACAATTTCTTCCATGTTACATTCTAATACAACGTATATAAATGGAAATGTAGTAAATTATTTATTCATGAAGTGTTAATAATCTTATGTATGTTCTTGTTGAATTTTAATAAAATTGAGCCCAAAATATTGGTTGAAGAATAAAGCATCTCAAAGGACCTTTTGAATAAATTAAGTATCTAAAGCATCCTTTGAAAAATGAAGCATGACCTTTAATAACTAAAGCATCCGACGTTAGACCTAAAATGCTACTGTATTAAGTATTTTAAAAATATTTTTTTTTACCTAAGTCTTGAATCAACAACGGTTTGAGGATCATTTGGATTTCCCATTGGAGCTGTTGCTGCGTATTTATAAGCTGTAATTGTCGTATGCCTTCCAAGGCACTCCCAATAAGCATCGCTTTTAAATTCAAAATCTTCACACCCTGGGTAAGGTAATGGAATTAATCTACCGTTGATTTTCTTAAAGCTTTCAGTTTCTTCTACCAGTTTTGTCGCGAATTTTAAACCTGGAATTTTAATGTATCGATATTAATTAATTGATTTTAATCTAACTACTTAATAAAAAAGTATAATACATTTTTGAGTCGGAGTTATACATTTTATGTAAAAAATATTTGATAAGAATATAACCTTCAACGAGTCTTTGAACATCTCTTTTGTCATGTAAATATTTAGGATTAAGAAGAACATCATCAAATGGATCTGAAGATGCGAGTCTCATCGTTCCTGTTCCATAAGGTTTTGAGATAGTCACAAATTGCAAAAAAGAATCAAAACCTCGGGATTTTCCCAAATATTCAATTCCCTCTGGTTTAATGTTAAACCCATCTCTAAACATTTTTTCCTCAACGCTCGTGATTGAGTTAGCAATCACGTATGTATGAATATCCAGTGCATCTGGTTTTCCGTGTTGAATAGCAAAATCTGAAGTGATTGTCCAAAGTCCTTCGACTTGAGGAGTCGACAAAGTTCCTTTGCCATTTGTGAGCCATTTCATAATTTCATGTTCATTTATATCTCGATCCGATCTAAATGAATATCCCTCGTCAATAAGAAAAGGTCCAAGCATGGCGCCGTATTTATCTTGCATTATTTCTCCTACTGGTAGATCCACACGAGGTTTTATCTGAAAAATTAGAATATTCCAATATCTAATATAATTTAACCCTTTGAAATGGCCTGGACACACGTTGATGCCAGTAAAAATCTTCAAATTCTGGTTGGCTACATGTTTTGCCACTAATAAAAAAAACCTAAATATGGCCCGGCAAATGCGTTGCCAATTAAAATCTTCCCAAATAAATCTCTTATGCCAAAAAACCTTTCCATATTTTGGAAATCTTTACTTTTACACGCTCCCAGAATTTGAAAAATGTTATGCGAAATTAAAGCCATGGTTTTGATCGTGAATTCTAATTTGAATTTCATAAAAATGACAGAAATCTCAATAAAATTTGTCATGTCAAAAGGTTAATGATGGCAGCTAAGATTATTTTTGCATATTATTTGAAGGACAAAGGTATTTAAATCGTTTAGTTCATATTCCATTAGTTTTAGTTAAATTGAGTGTAATAAGTTGATTATTTTATCAATGTACCCCAACATCCATTAAATGGTTTTTTGGTCCTATGCCAGAAAGCATTAAAAGTTTTCCAGATTGAATTGAGCCTGCACTTAAAATCACTTCTTTCCTTGCAATTGCTTTACGGACTTTTCCATGTTGAAGGAATTTAACTCCCAGAGCCTTGTTTGAATTGTCAAAAAGGATTTTATAAACATGGGAAAATTTCAGAACTTTTAAATTTTCTTTATTTCTTTCCATTGCTGGTTTTAGAAATCCATCGTAAATGTTCCAACGATTCCCATTTTTAACATGAAAATTGGTTGGAGAAAAACCTATTTTTTTAAATATCACATTAAATATAAATTATTTGCTATATTAAAATATAAAATATTAATATTTAACAATTTTATTTTATAAATGAATCAAATTTAAGTTGACCTGATTGTAATGGACCATCTGGGTTTGGATCTCTCACCTCATAGCCCAATTCTTTCCCTGCCTCCATTAAATTGGCGATAAAAGGAACTTGATGTGTGTTTTCAATGCTCAATCCACCCCCAGCACCATGATCATCTCCACATAGAAAATATGCCCATTAACCAGGGTTGGAAATAGAAACTTTCTAAGGAAAGAGAAACATATAAATATACGGAAATATTTTGAAATGTTTTCCTTTTCTCAAATCAAAAAATGAAAACATTTAGAAAATTATTTTCTTGTTTTTCCTCTCATACTCCATCTGCTAGATCCTGGCCAAAGCACTTTAAAGCATATCTGTATGTAAGTTATCTTTCTCCTTTCATTCAATATTACTTGTTAAAACTAATTCTATTCAGTAATTATACATAAAATTACAATTAATAATTTAAATAACTAATTTGTTAATTATTAGTTAACTAGTATAAACAACGACCTAAAACTACTACTACTACAATGGAAAATTGCCAATCCTGAGACAATTGAGAAAAGAGGAATCGGAGAAGAAACTAGTCGAGTTACTCCTAGATTCGTCTGAGGAACAATCAACGTGTATTAAGTCTTTTGTCACTCTCAGGATTCATATTCATTTATAATTCATTAGTTAACTTATAGTTTGAGAAAAATAAAATACATTTCTCATGTTTAAAGTATGAATGGAAGTTTACTGTAACATTTTAGGTAGGGTTAAGTAAATTTCTATATGTTTCTATTTTTTCGTTTCTCTTTTCTTTCTTTTTCTCTTTTCTCTGGCCAAAAGGGAAATTTATGCCAGCTCTGCCATTAACAAATTTTCTTAGTATTGCCGACTGTAACCGTCATGCACCCGAGTGCATGGTGCATAGGGTTTTTGCTTTCTCCATGACTTTTCTTCTATACCGCTAATGTATTTCCTAATGCACCCATGCATCCATGCACTCGAGATCCAGAAATACTACATTTTCTAATAATTTCCTAGGGCTAAACTCAATTCTAATTTTTAATGACGGCGAATTACTTTTGTCAAAATATCCTTTGTAATCTTCCGACATTTTATAATACTTGAGAACATTATCAAGTTTCCAGATGGGATCTCCGGTCATTTCTGCGTACTGATTGAATCCTTGAACGTTTCCACGTATGTAAATCATCCCATTGAGAATGCTTGTTCCTCCAAGCCCCTTGCCCATTGGCCATTTTGTAATCTGAAATGAACCATTACAATTATCAAACAAAAGTAGTCAAAAATGTTCGTCAAGTACTTTATAATGTATACTTTACGAAAAGTTAATTATAATATACTATGAATACATTTAAAATAAAATAAATCAACTATGGTAAATTATGTTAATTTATTTTACATTATTTCTCATCCCAAAAGAAGAATGTGTTTGAGGCACCATTCTGTATTGCCAATCCAAGACTGGATTTTGTTGGAGCTGAAAGTAAAATTTAGGAATACGTGTGAGCTGATTCGGAGTTCCGCCTGCTTCGATGAGAAGAACAGTGAAGTGATCAGAAAGACTGCTGGCTAAAATGCTTCCAGTAACTCCTCCACCCACTAATCAATTTGTTCTTTATGATCAATAATTTAAAATTATATTTGAATATTAATTGTATTAAAAATATATTTAAATTTTTTAAAATTTTTTTTAATTATTAATTAAAATAAAAGAAACTTAAACAAATTATTCCGTTATTTGAAATTTCTTTTTCCTTAATTATACAGATTTCATCATTTAATTATATTTAATTTTGTTTAAATTTTTCATTAATTGAGTGTTTCAATAATTGCCGGTTCTCTAATAAATACTGTATTGAATATACTATATATATACCTAACCATTTTGCATCTAAAACTCAAAGATCAAAACATTTACCAATGACAAAATCGTATTCCAGATGATTTAGACCCTCATTTTGTTTATAATTTATTTCCCGATCTTGGGTTTCTTCCAAATTGTAAGCCGAAAGCACAAGGCCGTTGATAAGTGTAACTAGAAAACCAGCGACAGTTTCACTTAATGGTATAAACATTGTGTTAGCTTTTTGACAACTGAGAGCTTCAGAGTCAAAGGAGAAATAAAGAAAATCCCTTTCTACATTCTAACTTTAAATTGGAAAGTTATTTTTGTATTTCTAGGTACTATGAAAGTTACCCTTTTATGTTAACCGTTATAACGGTTATCATAAATAAAGTTCTATTTTAATATTTAAAAAAAATTATTGTTAGGTGTCATGCACTTGGAGGGGCGGAAAACACCGCTATGTTTTGAGTTTTTTAACTCTGAAACTAATTAAGTATTTAACTTTGAAAGTTACAACTAAAACAGTTTAATAGTGTAAGCGATACAATAGTCAAAAATTATTTTAATATTAATCGCATTGACTTTCAAGGATAACTTAGCCTTCTAAGTTAATATAATTTTATAAAATAATTAATAATATATATAAAGTAAAATAATTATAAAATAAACTTGGTAAAGTAATTTTCAGCAATAGACTTAAAATGCATTTAATTGAGACATGTCTCATAATTGAAATAAATGTCATACGTTTTCATAAAAGTTTGTGAGAGGAATAAGGATTATTAATAATTAATTAATTAATCATTATTAATTATTATTAATAAATGAACTTATAAGACTGTATATTGTAGGTACTAATATGTAGTGTGAAATAAATTTTAAATATGATAACAATGTCAAGTTTAATAATAAAACTTGTATAGGGGTGACGGCTGAAGAGGATTAAGCCCCTTTACGGTCCCTTTAAGGGTCCGCTAACGGTGTTTGGGGATGAAGATGCCTTCCAAGTCTTCCTCATTCCGAGCCCACAGGGAGCTCATAAGTCACAATGAGCATCTTGCAATGGTCGCCGGTCAAATTGTTCCTCACCCTTCTCTCCTCCATGACCCTTGATCACTTCTTCGACCTCATCCCTTCCATAGCTTACAAACAAGTAGAGGTCCAGAAGAAACTGGCCAACTTCCACCTCTCAGGAGATGAACAGCAAATCTTCGATTTTATCATCGGTAACTTTTTGGACTAACTTTCAATTACTCTTCTTATAAATATTCCTTTCGAGTCTCCGCTGACACATCTAGACATTCTCTTTCACGGCACATTTCACATTTATTTACTATTCAATGTTTCATTGAAATAGATAGAAATTTAATCCTATTATTCATTTTTAGAAGAAGATTAGTATTGAGTGAGTCAATAAAATAATATTTATGAAGAGTAAATTCAACTTTTATATTCAATTATAAATTTTGAATAAGAAGAAATGATAATACATGTATCTCTCGTTACATACAGTCAAAGAACTCCTGTCTATCTCAAATTCACTTCCTCATAGTTCATTTCCTATGAATCAGATCGTTCTAATATTTTGCAGTGATACAAAGGTATGAATGAACATCAAGCTGCCAAACTACAGACAAATCGATTAATTAACTCTTGAGTGAACCACTATCTTTCGAGTTGGAAAGGAAACGAGCTGCGTACATTTGTACGCAATACCTTATACATTACACAACGTGGGGGGTCTTTTCGAGAAGGGACAATTCATTAATAGTATTACAATATGTAAACTATTATTTGATCTATATTATGCACATTTTTGACAATTATAAGCAAGGGTTGAGTTAATAGTAACTGGGACCCTATGTGTAACACAAATGGATACATGACATTTAGAGCATTTGACCCTGGATTCCTTTCTGCATATATAACACCGTCCGCGAAATCTTTGAGTCGCTTGAGCCAATTGAGGTCGAATTCGAAAACAATGTCGGTTGCCTTGGTTCCCTTGACAAATGCCTGCATAGAAAATTTGACGTTTGGGTTTGTGACAACAGCGGCTCTTCTTTTTATGTTGTCGTGAACTAACGAAAATCCAAGTTCATAGGACGTTTACATAGTATATTATGTATGCATTATGTATATATATATATATATATATAAATAAAATAAGTAAGCATATAACGTTGTGAATTATGAATACGTTTCGTAATATGTGAAAAGCCCCTTTGAAACGGAAAAACCCTCCTTTTTGAATTTTAATCGGTTTCATTATTTATCAATTTTTAATTTTAAGAACTTTATAATTTGCAACTTTATGTATTCTTTGAATACCAAAATTCCCAAATGTCAAATCCAAGTGAAAGGTCATTTAAAAAATCGGTTTTCCATAGCATTTGTACGCAGTAAGTTCACTCAAGGGTTAATAAATAAGTTATGATTAGTTTTAGGGAACAATGAGACAATTTTTATGAAAAATAGTTTGTCTATAATAACGAATAGTCTCATAATAAAGATCAAAGGTCGGTTTAAAATGACCATCTTTCACATAGAAGTTGATCTTAAGTCTACATGATAGATTACAATTAAATGAATGAAATAAATGATTTATACATTAATATTACCTAATAAGAATAAAAAAATTTTGAAAATTTTGAATAAATTTAAGCCAAATAATTGCTATTTTTAAAAACTAGTTAACAGCCCATATATTTACGGTTTCGGTTTTTAAGGGTGTTTAGCCAGTTTTTTTACTACCTAATTGACAAATGGCAAGTCTTACATTTAAATGTTTTCCATTGTTGACAAGCGAGAATTTATAATTGAAAGAAATGGGTCTTTTTTTGAAAATGTAGTTGGGGCAGGTTCTGCTGGGTCGGTAATTGCCAATCGCCTCTCGCTCCATTTCAATGTACTGGTTCTGGAGGCTGGCGGAGATCCGACGATCCTCAACTACATCCCTGCTTTGGAGCTCAACAATTTGGGGCATGAAGGGGATTGGGGCTACCGGAGTTTGCCCCAAGCTCCTCGAGCCTCTCTTTCCATCATTGACTCGGTAAAAATGAGTTTGAATTTGAAAAATAAAACATAGATTCCTTTTCACCCAATTAATAAACTTAATTGATTGATTCGCAAAGCGGCCGAGTTGTTCAAAGGGGAAATCCCTTGGAGGCTCCAGCAACCTTAATATCATGTTGTACATTCGAGGAAATCCGAAGTGCTTCGACCAATGGAGCGAATTGACCGAAGACGAGTCTTGGAGTTATGAAAATGTACTCCCTTTGTTCAAGAAATCGGAAAATTACAATGGGAATTATCCAAATGGTAGGTATATTCTCTTTTTAATATCGGGCAAACAAGTATTAATGACAATTAGGGTTCCTAACCGTGTTGATAAAACCGCAATTTTAAAACCGGACTTCGGTTTACGATATTAAAATGGACATTTACGACCAAATTTTTAAAAAATGAATAGTTTAAATTTAATAACCTGAAAAAGATTACTCTCTTTATTTGACTTTAATTATTCAATTATACCTATTTTCAACGTTTGTTAAATCATTGTTTTTGTCAATTGAAAAACCAATTATTTTTAACATTATAATTGTCTTGCGTATTTGTAAATAACGCGTTAAATATTAAATATACAATGAGAAATATAGAATAAAACACTTTTTGATATAAAAATTGTTAAAAATATCAATTAAATACCATGTTTTTGTATTTGTTTTAAACCGCAGATTTGAAGTTTTGCGGGTTTTTTGACACCTAAATAAAGTTAAATGTTCTATTCTATTCTAAGTTCCGTAGGTATATAGAAATAGATATAAATTGCGTAATTCACTATATGTAAATTAATATTATTTAACAATTTAAAGTCAGAAGGTAAAATGAATTTTACTTTTCAGCGGGAATCCATGGGAACAAAGGAGAAATGTATGTAAGCAAGTCAGAGTTCAATCAGTTTTGGCCTCCTTTAGAACAATTCCTAGATGAAAACGGGTACGAAACGAAGGATTGCAATGATCGCGACCAAGCCAATTGCTTCATGAAGCCAGATTCGACCATAAAAAACGGATTGCGTTGGAGCACCTACTCTGCTTTCATTGCCCCTATCCTCAAAAGGAGGAGTTTGACCATTAGAAGATTCTCGGAAGTTACCAAAGTATGGGATAAATGTTAATATATCTCTTTATCTAATTGGATTTTCTTTTCAATTTTTAACTTTATTCATACTTAAAGTTAATCAAAAAATGATGCATATGATGATAAAAAATGGGTGTTTGAAGGTTCTTTTTGACAAGAAGCGAGCGTATGGAGTGGAGGTCAAATACTTGAATCACCCCCTGCTCAAAAAAGCATTTGCAAGGAAAGAAGTCGTGGTTTGTGCCGGGCCGATCAATTCTCCCAAACTCCTAATGTTGTCGGGAATTGGGCGACCACAAGATTTAACTCCGCTTAATGTTAACTTTTTAAATTATCAAAAATTAATATTAATTTGTATTAATAATTTAAATTAATAATATTAATTAATTTAATATGTAAGTAATATGTAAAATAATTACTAATAAACTTTTAATTAATTAAATTGAAAAAATAATATAAAGACTAAAGAATAATGTAAAATTCCAGATAGATGTAATTCAGGACTTGCCGGTTGGATATAGTTTGCAAGATCACCCGGTCACGATCCTGAGAACTACGCACGAGAAAGAGTTTACATCTTTTGTTATTGAACGAGATTCAATCCCCGATTTCTTCAACTCCAAGAACGTTAACTTAACCGAAGCTTGGAATCAAAGTATGAGATGTTGATCTTTATCAAATAATACATTTAAATATTGAGTACTAAATATTTTTAAACTTTCGCTTTTGAAATAACATAAATTCTAATCCATTGACTATTTAGTTAGTTAACCATGTTCACACCAGATTTAATTGAATGCAGCGCCGTTTTCAACAAACCATGTCTTGGGCGTCGGTTTCTTCTCCTCGACTTACAACGATGAGCCCCTTTGGCCCGACATCCAAGTCTTCGTCACTTTCCTCGGAGCATCCAAATCCGTCTATCGGCCCTTTGTGGAAAATCTCTACTTTGATCCCGAAGACCTTCAATTCATGTTAGGCCCAAAAGGGGGGAAAGATGGAAATTTGATTTTAGTCAGCCTGGTTCGACCCACGAGTAAGGGTACAGTGAAATTAAATGCCACTGACCCGACATTTGGACCTCCCCTCATTGACGTGGGGTATTTCAAAGACACCAACGACTTCGATGCTTTGACTGATGGTGAACAATTTATTAATTAACTAACATTTTTATTTAACATTTCCACAATTTAGCAAAATTGAGATTCAAATTTTCTCAAAGTGCAGATAGGTAAATATAGATAGAAGGATAGATATAATAAATTGATTTGTTATTATAATAATTTAAGGAACAATGCGATTTGTGAATGAATTGAAGAATTCAAAAGTGTACAAATCCCTCGGAATGAAATTGAGCTCGGAAAAGGCCGCGGCTTGTTCCCATGAGCCCAAAGGCACAAGGAAATTTTGGGAGTGCTATGTGAGACATTACTCCGACACCATGTGGCATCATTCCTCAACGTGTAAAATGGGGAAAACCTCCGACCCCACTGCTGTCGTAGATCCGAAATTAAGAGTCATTGGACTGAGAGATTTAAGTGTTTGTGATTCTTCCATTATGCCTGTTGTGAGAGATTAACCTTTTAATTATTATTATATAATATATGGTTAATTGGGTAAGGAAGGGTTAAATATCATTTTGATGTTAGTTAAAATCTTGTTTTTTTGTTTCAGTTAATCAATGGGAATACCAATGCTGCAAGTATTATGATTGGAGAGAAATGCGCTGAAATCCTCATTGAACGACACAAGTGATGAAGACCAATAATTAATAATTTAATCAAATAAATAACTTAATGAGTTACTAGCATAAAAATGCGATTGGGAGAATTCTATAGGGAAGAGCCAATAATTCACATGGTTTTCAAGTTTACATAGTGGCCTAACACTTCCGGTGTATTATCGCTGTATTTGACAATTTCGATTTTTCTCATATTTTTCAACACATTTCCTTTAACCCCATCTCACCCTTATTACGCCACTGAAATCATTCAATACGTTTTGCATGAAAAGCATTTATTTTCTTTATATTTCTGAAATATATGAATGAAATAATGAATGGGCTCGTATATAAAAATATCCATTTTCGAAAACTTGAAACTTTAAAAGATATTTATATTATTCAAACTGAGTAAATTATCAACAACACAAGATACGGAAAGACAAAATAGTTTAATAATATTTAGAATGGAAGGTTAAATAAAAACATTATTTAAACTAAATCTAACGTAAAACAAACTTGATAATTTGCTTATTTCCTATATTATGCTTATGAATACTGTAAAATCACACTTTGAGTAGTCTTTTCTGAACACTTTTGTTGTGTCCAAACCAGATATATTAATTCCCCTCTTACCAAACCAAAAAAGTAGTGGTCGAACCAAGGTATAGGACCAATGTCTTATGGGATTTTGAGTATTCTGGGTGGGTGGCCCAACGAGTCTTCATCATAGACATGAATGGGGAATATGAGGGAGGGTGTACGAGGGTATACCTGTGTTTTCGATTACTTATATTATAATATTATGGAATTTGACTAAGTATATATTAAAGTTATTATGAAAAATAAATTATAAATATGTAGATAATGAATTGATTTAACACTTCAAGTACTGAGGGTCAAAATTATACGGGAACTCCGAAGGGCATGTAGGATCCTACATGCGTAACATAATGTAGTATACCTAAACAAATAATGCACAATACACATATTAAGATTTATTAGCAGAGATTTATTACACGTTTGAGATATAAATGATAATTCATAGATTTCATTCATATAAAAAATATAATACAATTAAATATATAATTTTATAATATTCAAACGTTCAAAATTCATAAAAAATAGATTCATATAAAATCTAGAATAATTCATAATAAGATAATATAATTTAAAAATTAAGGGTTAGGTAATTTGCTGACTGCTGCATTCAATGCATTTTATAATTTGGTGTTGTTGACAAATGAAATTTCTACAACTAAGACATCGGACTCTTGACTCTTTCTTTCCAAGTTCCAGGGCAATTATGGTATTTTCCTCGTTTGACTTCTTCATCTCTTATTGGAGGAGGAATGATAGGTTGAAGTGGAGGAATTTGAATGGTGTTCTCAAAATTATCAGCGTAAGTTTTAATTGAATTACATAATAAAATGTTCTAAAGATTCTTTATTTTTGTCAATAAGGACTCTTCTAAAATGCAGTTATAATATGCTTTATGCACTTAGTTTTAGGCACATAATCTTTAAATATATCATAATATATAATATATATATAATATGGAAGTTTGGCTATGCATAATGTTTTGAAGTT
>VJMY01001162.1:0-18078 GCA_009869795.1 Neelides sp. FZ-2019 | reverse complement strand
CAAGATCTAACTTTCAAAAGATGGTACTAATTCCAAATCTGAAGTTATTTTCCTTTCCTCGCATAAAATGAGTTATTTAATTCAAAATTAAATAATTATTCAAATATTAAAATGAATGATAAGAGCCCATATATTTATATATTTCCCTTTTAATTTACTCTCCTCTCTAGTTGTAATTAGATTATCTAGATAGATCATAGCCATCATAGGGAATAATTCAAGAATACGTAAACACACAAATTCAAATATAAGGTTAATGAATTTTAGTCAATTGCACATTACTAAGCTTCGGATTCTTGTGTTTTTGTATATTGCTTGCATATTTTGCATATTTGACAAACCTTCACATATTTTGCATATTTATTTTTTATTTAACAAAGTTGTAATTAAATGTTTAAATTATCTCATATATTGCATTCTCAAATGAATTGTAGAAGTTATTTAGAAGTGAATTTCACAATAAATCATAATTTAAATGGGTAATTGGAGAAAATAAATAATCAAACTAAATTATAACGCGATATAGAACAATTTATTAAGCGGTTAAAACGTTTTGGCTTTACTAACTCATTTTTTATTCTCCAACAGTCAATAAAAACAAATTTTTCAATTAAAATCAATTAATAGTTAAAATGCCAAGATACTTCATTTGTCTATTTGGATTAAGAAATTAAATACAATTAAATACAATCAAACTGATGAAAAAATTATATCCTGCCAGGTATTAAATTTATTAAAAGTATAAATTTTAATTTATAAAATGTGTGAATAAGCAAACGATACGCAATACTAATTAACAACATTAATTTGTAGCCATGTCAAAGTAGCATCAATTGTGGACGATTATCTCAATTAAAATAACACCAAGAAACAGCTATTCATTTGAAAAGTGCAAAAGCTTGGAAAACGGGTGGAAAACCCATTCAGACTCATCTATCAAATCAAAAGAATTCATTTAATTCTGAGCTCGCTAAAGATTTCTTGGCTGCCGACATTCCTTGGTCAAAGCTTAAAAATCCAGTTTTTAGTAAATTCCATGAAAGAAGCTGTAAAATTGCCATCCCCGTTGAATCTACATTGCGAAAAAACGAACAAAAAAGAATTTATGAGAAGGTATAATAAATATTTATACTAATAACATTATATGAACACTTATTGTAATTTTAAACTAAGACCTAAGTACAATTAAATTTTAAATCGAATAACATTTTAAAAGAAAAATTCATTGAATTTAGGTAATTTCAAAATAATAGAGAAGATTAGAATTCAGCCATTTTGGCTTGCAGTCGATGAAACAACAGACAAAGTAGGTAGACAAATGGATAGCGTTATTGTTGGTGCATAGTGCATAAAATATGCGATATTAAACCAATTAACTTAAAGTAAAATGGCAAAATGATATTTCAAATACCATTAACGAGAAGAAAGCTANATGGGAATTCAAGATCTAACTTTCAAAAGATGGTACTAATTCCAAATCTGAAGTCATTTTCCTTTGCTCGCATAAAATGACTAAAGTTATTGAATTCAAAATTACATATATAATACATAATGTTTTGAGAAGAAAAGATATGGATAAACCCCTGATCTCAACTACCATGCATCTCTATGCTAAAACTATTTAAATTTAAATGTCCATAATTCTGTTATTTTATGCGAGCGACGCAATCTGATTTTGAATAGCAATTAGGAAACTCGAATTGTACAAAAACACTCACGTTGTATTTGATTTCGGTGGTTCTTATATTCTGGACTGGAACCTTCAATTGACCTTCAATTTTTTAGTAAAAATGAATGAAATGAAACTAATTGTAAGAAAGTAGAAAAATTCATTAAATGTGCTGCTTTGAGAATTTAAAAATTGAGAATATATATTTTTTCAAAAAATGCCATTAATTTCGTTAGAAACGAGATTTCAACTATTTAGAAAAAAGTTGCGTGGTTTATTTATTTGAACAGTCATTATGTTCATATTAAGTATAGCATACAAAATATGCACTTTTTAAAACTAATGCTAATATATAATACTGTTAAATGCCATAAAATTGTATTATTTTCATAATCTATTTAGTCATTCAGAAAGAAAAGATGGAAAGAATAAACCGAAAAACAAACCTAGAATTTCACATTTCTAATCACTTTAAATATTTATTTTTAATTTTTTTACACATTTTTATTATATTATTTAATTTTTTTCACTTGAATTATTGACAATTTTTGACAAAAACTCAAAATAAAGTATCGAGACAATAGTTTACATTCACAGTGAAAACAATACATTACTTATTAAACTTATTATTAAAACGCACGCTAAAAAAATTTCATTATAAGCTAGATAATGTATTTTAAGTTTCAAAAGAGATTTTAGTTCTAGGTTTAATTTTCCAACTTATTGATAACGAGAGTGAGATGCAATTGATTGACACATTACTTACTATTAGAATCCTCGTTGAATGAATAATTTGAATTGAAATTTCAAGTTGTTTTACCAATTGAATTAGTTTATAAGTTCCGTTTTTGCGTTGTTATCCGTTGTTTCTACTACTTGATTGGTATTGCTATAATAACGCGGGGTTCTTCTACCTTCAAATTAAATTACTAATTAAATTACTATAATAATTTAATTAATAATTAGTTAATCTATTCAATATCAATGTAAATTGTTATTATTACCCCTGTAGATCAATCCACTTCGCCCATTTCTTCGCTGATAGATGTATCTTCCTTTCCTGTTATCGTCAGCATGGTTGAAAACATGAGAAACAGACACCTGAGGAATATTGTTGTCTTGATCTCCAATGAAACGTTGTTGTTCTCTCCCAATGCCATTGTTTTCAATCGCATTATAAGCTCGGGGGTTGAAGGCAGGCGCTTCAGGATTCAGACCTTAAAAATACAAACCGTTCATTTCTATCGGATTTTTATATTTCATTATTAAACATTCTAGGTATTAACATTGTTAATAGAACAAATTAATATCATTAATAATTAAACCATAGCATGAAAATTACAATTTTTACTGGGTTCCGGGAATATGCGTTGTAAGGGATTCCATTCATGAAGATTGACCAGTGGTTGGTGAGACATTTGGTAATATTCAGAATGAGGACTTGGAACCGCTTGATTATTCGAGAAATTCGGAGGAGGAACTGCTGGGTGGTGCATGTAAACCGGTGCTATTTGAGGAGGATGAACTCTCATGATCCCCGGATGCAAGCAGTATGGACAAACCCAAGCACACATGAGCTCATTCCATGGAATTGGACCTCGCCACCAGACCAAAGAAGGTGTGATTATAGGAAGGCTCTGATTGGAAAATGCAATTTACAACACTAAAGATTTCATCAGATAGACAGATAGATTTTACAAATAGAACACATTTTGTTACTTACTTGTAAGCTAGATGATTAATTTAGTTTTAGTAAAAGGTACAAATGATAAAAGAGAATTAAAAGATCATTTAAATAAAATAAGACGTACTCGGCTCACCTAGTCGAAAGGGTGGTGGTAAAGTCCCCTGATGCATATTGAAATTTTGATGCGGATTTGGGTCTGGAAAGATTCCTTGATTGTCTGATACACCGGGCGGTTCGCTAAACTCGTACTTGTCTTCCTCGTTCAGTTCGTTTGGTCCTTCGTCGTTCTGCTCGTCATCAGCGTCAGAAGCATCGGGTCCGTCACTGGCGATAGGAATGAATTCACTTGGTTCAGAAGAAACGTCTCTTATCTCGGCTTCTGGTCCAAATGCGGCTTCCATTTTCTATTTATAAAAAAGCGTGATTAAATAATACTTGATTTACACATCCAATTCCAATAATTACTCTACGCATTAATGGGATTGTTAAATTATTAGTTAAACTTAAATATGAAATATGAAAATGCATAAATAAGCATATATAATAATAGAATTTTATTAATAAATGCAATAATTATATTTTTATGATTTGCCACGAATCTTTCGAAAGAATCCATGAAGAAATTAGCAAGTGCGGAAGCTTGGCATTAAATTTAAAAACGTTAAATTACGAATTCGATTTATGTAGTGCGATGGGAATATACAAGTGTAACTAAAGACATTGAAAGTCTACAAAGCAAATTAGAGAAGACCGACATCAATGGCTTTTAAACGTTATTAAAAGGAATTAACGGCGTTTTAACTCACACTATTGAATTTAACTTTTATAAAAGAGTAAATTTAACGTTAAATAAAGTTTCTTACCTTTATGTTTCCTTCTGATGAATTATCAAAATGTGTAACTTTCTGGATAAGTAGAATTTTGAGAATCGACAACAGGGATTTTATTCGAGAGAAAAATTTGGATGAATTGAATAACAATTTGATGCTCCATCAGTTTAAGAAAAATTATTTGTTTATTTTTATAATTTTATGGTTTCTATGAAGTTCAATTACAGTTCGTAAATAAAAATTCTAAATGCACAATTGAACAAGAATATTTACTAAAATAGAGTAGGTAAGTAACCAAGAGTAAACACTTGCTCTTGTTCTTACTCTTAGTGACATGGCCAGAGTAAAAGTAGGAATAGAAGTATGAAAATTTTAGTTAAGTAAACTTACTCGTACGCTTACTCGTACTCGTAAGCTCGCAATTCTACCAAACGCTGAATAATGCGCTTATGAAAGATTGAGTTTTTGTTTAGATTCACATTAATTGTAAGTACTTTTACATTACAATTAGCATTATTCATAATATTGTATTATAATTATATTTATCTAATATATTTTTTAAAGGAATAAGTTAATATGCTCATTAAATTATAAAATTGGTTTGGATATTAAAATGTATTTAAAAGGCAAGAGTATTCTGTACTTTGTATCCTATGCCTTCAATAGTTGGAACTCTTGCTTTTTCAGCCTTTCCCTTGGTTTGTTTGGTACTCTTACTGCTGGATAACGGCTAAAATCTAAGAGTAAGAGTAGGCTTTACGCTTGGTTACTTAATCTCACAAATGAGTAAATACTCTTGATATTTAATACTCACAGTATAATCACATTATCGCAAACTGCCAAAAATAGGAATTATATGACGAGGGTTAAAATGTATTTTATAGCCACAGACAAGATGTATAGTATATGGGAAGTCATAAGTAGCTCTTGAAAAGGAAAATTAAAAAGTTATTTCATATAAACTGTTTATTTTATCGTAAAAAAACTCGCACTATTATAAAATGGAAAGATAATACATACACACTATATTATAAATAACATGCTTTGATATTGCTAAACAGTAATGAATTGTAATTTCAGACAATATTTAACAAAATTAAAAATAATTAGAAATACACTTTTACTATAAGTACACTTTTATACATTTCACAGTAATAAAGTGATAATTTGTTAAATTATTCACACAAAAATTAAATTAAATGAAACTTTCCAATTACATGATATTATATTATCTTTATGGTGTTTATGAGGAGATATTGCTTCCAAATCAAGTTGTCATTACCAGTAATCAATCACATTATTACTAGCCGATCCTTTATTCAATTTTTAGATTTTAGTTATAAAATGGATTGTAAGTCACCTGAAATAAAATTATAAATGTCAATGCGTTCTTGCTAAAATTTCAATAAAAAATCTTGAACAATTTATACTAGAAGGTAACTTACCCAGTGGGCTCTGTTCTGAGTCTGAGCCTTTTCGCTTGTTGTAAAGAGGGATTTGTAAGTTTCGGAAGCTTTGGGATCTTTCGCCACACTGTAATTTCCAACAATTTTGGTAGACGAGTCTTCTAATTTTGTTAGTTTAGCAGCTGAAGATCCGCTTGAAGTTCCTGGCTTTAGCTCTGCTGCCTTCCTCATTTTAGATTTCAGATCAACATCTTTTGATCCTTTTTTCTCAATGTTCTTCTCGAACATTTGTTCTGATTGTGCAGACCTCACAGTGGCTGATGGAGCTGGTCCTGACTTTTTCTTTGATTTCTTTTCTTCCTTGGCCTTGAGACGTCTCACATCCATTTTTTTACCAAGATTCTCAATATCCGTTTCCTCAATGGGATTCAAGAGAATAATGTTGTCAATCAAAAATGGCTTTTGACATCTAAAAACAAAAAGGTGATTTTAATTTAAAATCAATAAACTTTTTATATAGTTAATTGTGCAAATTCTATTTAATTTTTGAAATATTTAGAAATAAAATGACTAAAAACGATAATTTATATATAATTTATATTATAGCTTACTTGAGACACTCGTAAGTGACTTTTTCTTCTGTTGTCGTTTGCTTCTTGCTTTTCCCCATTTCCTTGATGGCCTTTTCGCTCAAGACACAACCACAGGTCCAAATGAAGACAAACCGGAACCGTCCATTCATTTCTTGTCCAACGATGGGGCAAACGTATTTGGACTTTTGAACATCAATGTACGCATCTCCTTTCTCAATGCTCTCGCTTTCCGACCAGGAGGAATTTTCCGTGAGTTTCAACTCCTTGACATCTCGGAGGGTCTTGATATGGGAGATGATGTCGGACGTGGCATAGGTGGACGACTTGTCAACGAGGGCCTCGAGGATCGTTTCTTTGTTATAAATTCTTCCAAGTTCACAAGCGACGATTGGAGGTTGGAGGGGTTCTTGAGATACTGCACAGTGTTTCCAGCGAAAAGCCAATTCAGCAGTCTTGTCTTTCTATAAAAACATAATATTGTTAAGTTAATTTAAATTACTAAATTTAAGAACCAAAATGGTTTGATTGATCAACAAAAAAAATCCAAATTATGTGATTGTGTTATACCTGTTCTGGCTTCTTTTTGGTCTTGACCAGTTCGTCCCTTTTAGGAATCGTACCTCCGTCGCAACCCATCTTGAATTCTAATTCTTGTTGACCTAAAATGAAACATTATGTTATATAAAAATCAATATATAATTAAAGCTAACTAAATTGTAAAATGAAATAAAAAGAAAATGTACGACTCTTAATATTATGACGATTTTTAAATGCTAAATAAAAGTTTAAATCATTTTATCTTGAATTTTCAATAAAATCATATTAAGTAAGTTAAAGAATATTTAGTTAAGAATATGAGACATTTACCTCACCAACTTCAATGGATTTCTCGAAAATTACAATTTGGAATAAGAAGATTAGAAGAAATTGAGAAATATTTGAGAACTTGAAGTAATCCGCTTGGAGAGCCTAGCCAATGTGCATGAAAGCGGGAGAGTTGAACTTACTAAATGTTTTCGCTCGTTCGTCTTTCATTTTCATTGTTTCTCTTGTCTTGTCCTTGCTATTTAGTCCGGTCAATTGTCATTGCCTTCCTTTATCTCCCACACTTCCAATCTCAAAGTTAACTTACTAACCTTTGTTAGTAACTTGAAAATTTTCAATACTAATCAGTTGGTCATTTTCGATTGTTCATGCTGCCACATTAAATATCCTGACATTTCCAATCTTTCTGCATGGGCATGACATGGGGCCCCCTTTTTAAACTAAATTAGTAGTACTTATTTGGCCATAGACAATTTGATGGATTTTTTTTACTTTTCTTTAAAATTTACTTATGATTTGTTCTGAGAAAACTACAGTCATTGAGTGGGGTCAATTGATTTAATTAATCACTTTTTGAATTTTAAATGAGAAAATGGAAGCGGATTCAGGTATGACTTTAAAAAACTGTCATGATCATGTGGCTATTTTATTAAATTATATTTAAGATATTGAATTTATTCTATTTAGTTATGTAACTTATAAAATATTTTATTGTGTTTTAAAGGAAATGAAAGAGTTCTCCAGAGCATTGATCCTGATTTGTTTGGAGGAGATTCAGATTCGGATGATGAATTTTTGTCGCAAATGGAAATGCCTGATGAGATCCCCCTGAATAAATCCATATCAACTGGAGATAAAAATGTAATAAATGCAAGTGATAACCGAGTTATTGATTCATCGAAAGATAGAGAAATCACAAAAATTCCGTCTGTCGGATCGATTACTTCAACCATTGGCCGAAAACGTCAGCGTTCCGTTTCACCAATTAAAGTTAAAGAATCCGCGTTGACCCCCTTTAAGCAAATTAACTCTTTTTTAATTGAATCTCCTTTAAAGTCTGAAAATTTGAATGTTCATTGCACGGAATCTAAAAAAGGGAGTTTTCCGGGACCAGCTGGGCTTCTCCCGAACGTTGATCGATCAATTTTGAAATCCGTTAATTCATCGAGTCAACTTTCAAAGAAAATCTCTGTAATTTTATCTTTGAAAAAGAAAGGGGACAAGAGTGAATTGAAGTCTGAGCAAGAATTACTGGACAATTCTCATTTTCAAAATGAACCTTGGAAAGAACTTTTAAAATCACTCAACATAACTGACTTGACTGATGCATCGAATCCAATTAAGCTAATGAATATTGACTGGGTGAAGAGGAAAGCTATTGTGATGCCATTTTGTAGGAAAGTTCCCCTTTTGATAGCTGTTGTAAAAGAAGCTCCAGATCTCATTTGTACAATTACGAAGCCAAAGGCTCAAACGCTCAAGCTTATTGATCCTACTGGTAAATCAGTTCAGATTTAATTATTTAATTCACAATTCTCATTTATTTTTGTTTTATAATTTTATTACATTTTAAATAGTTGTCCTATTTGGCGTTTGAATTAAAAAAGATTTCAATCGTTAAACACACAACTTAAATTAACTGTGCCATCCGAGGGACTTGATTCTTTAAGATTAAGAACCAATCCTTTTTACAGCACATACAATAAATTAAATTTTTAATTACTTATTTGGAATTTGAGCTTTATTTCGTATTTAGTTAATTATGATTTTTTTAATTAACAGGATGGATTTATGCAGCAATAGATTCGAATATTGCTCAACTTGGAATAAATTTGTCCCCAGGAACAGCTATTGCTTTACAAAATGTAGGAGCGAATTTTATGCAATTAAATTATTCCGATATAACTGTTAATTTTAAATAAAATCACATTGAATCGTTATTTAAGTTTTTGAATTATTAAATATTCAATAACAATTGAATTTTAATTGAATTATAATCCTTTAAATTCTTTTAATGATTAAGGTGGGATTATTGCGATCAAAAAAGAGGCAACCAATTCTTACAATAACTTTCAACAACATTGTTTCGACGTCATTCATTCAAACTCCATTGAAAAGACCTCAGTCATCACAAGAAGAACCAGACGAAAGTCGCAGAGATTCGGTTGATCCAACTGACAATTTCATTAGGATTAAAGTTCAAAAATATCTAGATTCTTCTATTTATCTTAAGAAATCCATTCAAGAATATCATGAGATTTGTGAAATGAAAGTTGATGATAGTCCAAGAATTATTAGAACCAAATTCTCAAAACAAAATGATAATCAGATGAGTTCTCATTCAAATAAAATTTTCTCAGAAATACAAGACCAACCATTCGAAGAAGACGATCCTTTCGGTCAAGATGACAACGACGAGTTTCTCCTTGCAGTAAAAAATCTTATGGATTTCTAGCTATTAAAATTGCAATTGCTCTTTGAAGTTTTGAAGTTATTTCATATTCATCATAATATTTTCATTTAACAATTAACATTTAAATGCCAATTGTTTTTAATATTTTTAATAAGTAGAATGTATATAGAATAACTTAAAGATCAATTAAATTAGGTATATGGCGAAATTTTTATATTTTACGATTAATTGGTTCAACAATTATATTCGTATTTAATTACTTTTAATCGAGATAATATATTTCTTTACAATTTTTATTTAATTTTTAGGTCATTTATAAAAAAATATTTATCTAATTTACTACATTTTTCACTTTACTTTCATAAATTCAGTTTAAATTTAATATTTTATTTGGTATTTTTGGTTTATTAATTTATATTCTAAAAATGAACATCGTGTGGTCGCACACAAATGCAATTCACACATTCACAATAACGACAATATGACATCATTTTAATATACACAAATACCATTTAAAGGAGAATTTGTCATGAGTAAAGTACGATTATGAGATAAGAGAATTTTTTATTGGCTTTATCTAATTACTTTTATTCTTCTTAACTTTGTACCATTCTTAAATGCCTAGCTAAATGCTAAAAGCTTAACACAATAAAACTATATAAATAATTTGATACATACATCAAACAATTACACAGGACTCGATTAAACACATATCTAACTATAGTTTAACATCCATTCAGTGCCTACCCTACACACTTTTAATATTTGTATGCGACATGTAATTACCGTAATTAGTTATATTTACTTTCGATATTCAAGTCACAAGATACTGATATCCATATCTTGGAGAGTTATTTAATTAGAAAAAGTTTCCATTAGTATAAATTATAAGGTTCAAACGTCAAACCCTTTTTACATTGCTTCCTTATTTCATACGAGTATCAAATAAATTTCTCATTTGTATATAATATTAAATACTTTTGTATTCATATATTTAGTAGGTATACATAATTTAGTACGTTTCATATGGTATATATTAGTATTTAGTTCATGTATTGTACATCTTGAAATATAATTTTGAACATTATAGCTGGTGTTCACTTTCACCTGGAATCCCCTTGTCTGGATCATTTGAGATCTTTGGACTATATTTAATAGTCGTGTCCTGAGGATCCAAATTCGAGAGCTTTATCTCCGTCCATTCCCCGCCGTTCGGGGACGGGTTGTTAGGAGTGAGATAATTACTATAATTGGAGATTCCATTGAGCCCGGCGTTCTTCATGTTTTTGTCCATGGATCCTCTTTCCTCCGTCTTCGTCCCAGGCGATTGATTCGTCAAACTTCCTGGGTCAGGCGACGGCGGCACTGACGTGTATTGGGTCACGACGGAGCGTCCAACGTTTGAGCCACGGCTTTGCGCCCTCACCCGATGAGTTTGGCGAAAACAGGAGAATTCGTCGCAGTTTCGTGATTCCTTCACTCGCGTGTAAGTTCGTTTCATGAGCATCACGACCTAGCCAGGAAAATCCAAGGGTAGAAGAGCATATAGAAAAATCATTTTTTCCACCACCTTATCAATAAATTATTTAATCCTGTTGGGGTCAACGGGATGGAAAAAGGGGGAAATGAATCAATTTGAGGTTTCTTTTAAGGGATTAAATCTCTTGGGAATTTTGAACCCACAAATCCGGGTTAGACTCCCACTATGTATTTAAGCGCTTCGGACTGGTGGAAGAACACGGCCGATCAGACTTCAAAGGTATTAGCGGAAATGAAATATTGGAAAGTTTATGATCGGGTTGAAATGAAACCGAATCATATTACAGAGAGATATTAAGACCGAATGGCTCTAGACTCCATAGATAGATATGATTAGAAGGAGATGGAATCTTCCTTTATAGAATCATGAACTCGCTCTTTACAACTCCTTATACTTATGTCGTTATACTCAACTTACTGAACCTTATAAATAATAAGTTATAATATAGAGCCTTTATATACTTTATAAGTATATATAGAGTATAGAGAGAGTATTCAGAGTGTATAGAAAGTTATAGAATTTATAGAGTTTAATAATATGTTAGGAGTATGAAAGAGTATGTATGTGAATTTGTTAAGTTTATGGCCATTCACTCGTTCATTAAATCTTGGATGTTGTCTGATCATTGAATAATCGAAAACTTCCACCCATTGCTCTTGTAAGATTTTGAGGATTCTGAGGGGATTTAGGGCTATTTTCTCCCTTGTAATAGCTTTCTCTATCTTTTGCCTTGCGAGTAATTCGCAAACTTTTCTCCTCACTCGGCTCATCATTTCAAATTTAACACTTTAATTCAGTTCCAACTAAAATATTTTCTCTGACTTCTGAGTACTTCTACTGAGTTGTTGGTACTTTCCCCAGTGAGGGTGCGAGGGAGAAAAGTTTGAGTAATTTGAGTCGGCGGGGGGCCAAGGGGGTTTGGATCATCTTGAAATATCCGCCAAGGGTGCGAGATAACTGACGATAAGATAAAAGATACGAGAGAGTATTTCATGTCACGGACATCTCGATTCTCATACCTCGCCGTTAAGATAACAAAATATGAGGGAGACGAGGAAGCCTTGGAGGCCGTCGAGAATGTAGTTGATGTAGTAGTAGGCCTCGATCCATTCACAGCCCCAAGTCCCCGAAGGAGGTCGATACAGTGTCACGATGAAGTGGAGGCCAAAGAGCGGCAGGAGAAGAAGCGTCGCCCGGACTGCTTTCCTATATTTTTTATTAACAATAAAGAACTTTAATATATTTATTGAAATGCTATACCCTACAATTTGAAAGAAATGCTATACAATTTGAATAGAATACAATTTGAATTGAAATTCGATTCTCGGGATTTTTAAACTATGTAAAGACATGATCCAAATTGAATGGGAAAAGAGCAATGGAGAATTCCAATGCTGTGTAATATGATTCGAAAGGAGCTGGCTGGAGTTGTAAGATAAAATGAAAATTCTTCGATTTGTTTACTTCTTAATTGAAACATAAACATCTCATAGTAAGGATTCCCTTTAGCAGAATTGGATTCCCTTTAGGAAAGTTAGAGAATCCATCTACTGTTTATTTATACATGAGCTTAAAGATTTTATTTCGTGTGTTTGAATAAGAGAAAAGTCAAGTTTATTTGATTTGCTATTTTAGTGAAAGGAAAATGAATATGAAATGACGTTCTTGGAATTTATTGAACGACTTGGTAGAACCATATTGGCTGATTTTGCAAAAAAAACTTATAATTTTATGATGATAAAAAAGAATCTCTGGTTTATATTTATAATGCCCACGCATTTTCTCAACTTTGGAGTTTTTGAATGAATCAAAAGCAATTGACTTCAGAGGTAAGTATTATCAAAGTATTATATATTTAGTTTTCCTATACAAGTTATTAAGATCTTGGAAGCGTCCAGGACTATTGGATGACATGTCGCCTTCTTAAACTTTTTGATAAAGAACATAAAATATGGCTATTACTTCCCATGCTATACTTCCACGCCTTGTCACATGGCCCATGTGTATCCAAACTTTTGTGATTCTATGCTTTTTAAAGTTATTGTATCGGGACTGGAAATTGCTAGAACTCGGAAATCAAGAAATTATCATTTTGAAAGTTACATAAACTTAAATCCGAGAAAAAGATTTAAGAAAAAATAAAATTTTGTATCAGTTAGGTCCTAAACTTTATTTTTGTCAGTACATGAACTTCCATTTGACATATTATAGAGTAAAAGAGTAATAGAGTATTGAGAGAGTAATTTTGTTTACCTATATTGACTCGGTTCTGTTGAATTAATCATTTGTGGAGCTGCCCTCAGTTTGATCACGAGCACCCGAATAATGTTAATGAGGAATCCCATGTTAATCTGGAATTGTAATCACATAAATTTCCATTCATCACGATTGATCAGGTTTTGGCCAATGAATAAGTGCGAATAAGAATAATGAAAATAAATAAATGTTAATAGTAGTACATGTGGATAATTAAAATGAATTAATGTAACAGTTAAAGAGAAATAAGAAGAAAGTATAAGATGAATGAATCTTTTGCGTAATCCTAAATAATCAAGTCTTTCTTTCAACTTTGGTATTTATTACAAAGGGGAAAATAGTGTGTAGAAAGAACATAAAGTAAATACCAGTAAACTGAGCAAGCTGGGTCCATTCAAAATCCATTCAAATGGCTCATGTGGTTCAACCCAACACCTGATATCAGCATAGTGTATCCTGATCAGGGCGTACAGGGCCGTCGGAATTATCGGGAACACTGGCAATAAAAATTGATTCATAAGGACACTTTACAGAATTGAAATGAAGGCGAGAAGAGGCATTTCCCCCCTCCTCATCCATTTCCTCTGTCAATTGAAGTCTCTTTTCGCTCTTTAATTTCATTTTCATCCTCATCCTTCAACGCGTGTCTTTTATTAAATTACACCCAAATGTCATTTTTATCCTTTGGAATTAGAAGCCCTTGTGGAGAATGATTCTTCTTTAAGAGTCCAAGTATATACGAACAAAGCAATGGAGATCTCTTTCCTATTTTATAAGTTAGAAAAGGAAAGATAATAATATTCTTTTTCTCATTTGGTTTTTTGAGAATTCCCCCAAGCAGAAGATGAATCTCTCTCAATCAGGCTTCGTTGGCTTTGGAGCCGTTGACCGTAAAAACCCGTGTAGTCTGCTAAAAACCCTTCCGCTAAAAACCCGTCTCTTCGCTTGCGACATTCGTTTTATCATAATTTACCCGGCTCGACATTTAATTTGCCTACATAATACATTAGATCCTCCATACACACGGATCTTCCATACACACAGGGCGTTGATCGGATTCGTGTCTATGATCATTTTTGATGGATTGATGAATGCATTTGGGTCGTACCCCATCCAATCATGTAGAAAATGAAGAGAGATTTCTGTTCCGCGAACGCGGCGGCAATCAGCTTGTGGAGATAATAGCCTTCACAAAACATCCACATGTAATTCGTCATCCTGGAGTATCTCGTGAGGATGAAGAGTAATCTGCATCCGACCCCGTTCTGGAACATTGTGGAAAAGAGAAAAAAATGAACAAAGACTTTCCCCTTTAGAATCAATACATCTCTTGACTCTCGTCATAAACATGTCTATAGCATTCCCTCTTCAAGAACCTCCTTACCACGTCCACGAGATCCCTTGATTTAATAAAAATTCCCCCAAAATCCCATTTCGAACACGGAGAGCTTATTTCCTCCCAGACACCTAAAACCTAATCATTTATGCCAAGAGCCCCTTTCTTACTTAGAAATATGAGATATATTAAATCTGACCGTCGTCTAAAGCTTTCAATTGATATTTTAAAAATCTCACAGGAGTGTCATTGTGAATAAAACATTTTTCAACGTTTTTAATAAAGGACAAACTCTGACAAACTCGGAATACTTATTTAAAGACTCTAATATTTAAGATATATTAAATATCCTAGATATCCTAACTCATCTTACAAAGTATAGGGCTTAGGTTAGGATAATAGATATTAGGGTCGTCTTACTTATTAAATATATTATTTGAAGGTCTGAGCTTGGCGTTAAGTTTCCTAAAGTTTTCTAAATGACACTTGGCCCACGTTCTTCTTTATCATCAGCTCAAATGTTCAAACAAAAAACATCAATAAAAATGAAAATTTACAAAAATGCCCTCGCATCATTGGACTTCATAGGAGTGAGTCTTTTGAATGGGCAAAACTTGCATTTCTAAACTTTCCAGTCCTCAACTTTGTACATTTCTAAATAAGATAAAATGATATGTAAATGTAATTATTATTGTTGGAATGATTTCAAAATTTTGTTGTGAAGTTTATGATAATTTGTCTAGCAAATCGGGAATCCTATAAATGCACACAACATCATGAGTGCCAAAATGGGAAACTCACAGTGTTGATGATCGAGTCCTTGGAGTTGTTGGATTCAATCTCGTGAATCATGATGGCTTTCAAGGCAATGACGACAATGCAGTTGAATAAGAGTGACATGAGTAAATTTTGGTGGAGGATGATTCGATGAACTCTCAATTGTCTAAATATTCAAAATTTAAAATTTTACCTTTTAAATCGAATTCAATTTAATCTTTATTTGAGACATTAAAATATATTAATTATTTAATTTTTAAATGGAACTTACTTGTAAGCAAAGAATACCCCTAATGCCGGAATAATTGTTATGATGGATATAGCCGTTGCAATAACATGGACATCAGCTCTATTTTTGTTCATTGTAACTTTTCCCAACCCACAGGTTGTGTAATTTGACCATTCTGCACTCTTCAGCGAGTTCTTGGCCCATTCACCATTTTCGCATTTTTTTTCTGCGAAAGCTAAGAAAAGAAAATTTCATGGCTAATTTTGATTTAAGATTTAATTATTATTAATATTTAATAAATATTAAATTATTATTTAATTTATTTAATTAAACACATTAACAATATTAATTTGCATAGAGTATAAAAACGTTTAATTTAAAACACACATGAAAAATTTAATCTCACAAATTGATATTAAAAGTTCAATAATCATTATTTTATCATTAAATCATTAAGAAAAAGTATGCATTATTCATCAATCATCTTAAAGACAACAGCTCTCGACATGAAAGCTTGAGCAGTAGAATATTAGGCAAATATTATTTTAGTAGAATTTCATTTACTCAGCCAGAATTTAAAAATTGAGCATTAGGATTGATGAAAAAATATATTGAATTACTTGAGAAAGTTCTAATGACGGTTCGTGGAAAAAGACAATATAATAGAAATGGAAAGTATTATTATCGTTTCGCCAATGACACACGGAGTTTAAGAGAACATGGGACTCCACTTAACTTGATTAAACGGTTTGTAAACATCCGCCACTGTTCGAAGAAATGATATTAAAGAGAATTAAGAAAATTTATGCGATTAAACTAAGCGAGACTTCGTTTTTCCTCCCTTAATAAAACAAAATGTGTTTGAAAGTTAAATTTTTTTTATAAGTTTAATAAAGTTCCAAATATCAATTGCTTCATCTGATCAACAAAAACAGAATTCTTAAAATTTTCTCAAATTATGCTTTTTCGTCTTTTTTCAATAAAAATTTACATAAAGTTTTAAAATTTACAATTAGGTGCAATTACACACACGCATGCTATTTTATATTCTCCTTTCTCTCTACATTTGCATATTTCAAGTGATGGTACTTCCATTTTAGTGGTACCTCCGAATTACAACGTGAGACTATTTTGCAAATTACGTACAATAAATATGAGTAGAACATAGGATTATATTGAAGGAAAGCGATCACTTTCATCATTTCGCCACTCTTTTGTTTTAAGTAGTGTAGTAAGCAAATGAGTAAAGTTAAGAGACTTCAAAATGCAGATAAGTGAGATTTATTGGTACTTTTAATACTTTTGTATTGGTTTCCAGATAATTTACCTGAAATCTTATATAAGCCATTATAAGCTCTCAAGCACAAATAAGATTCAAAAGTATCAAATATCTCCATATATTCGTATATGCTGAAGGTCTAATGTACCGTACAGCAGAGAATTATTTATTTATGCACATAAAGGACATGCATATGGTGCTTTCTTATTCAAATTCGTCTAGGATGTTTTAAAAGTATTTTGGAGGAAAACATAAACTCCAAAAGAGAAAACTATTTTGTCCCAAATTCTTTGAGAAAGAAAAGTGAAAGTTGTTCCTTATTAAATACATTCCATATGATGGTTTTAAACTTAGAACTACTTATCTCATCCGATCGTACGTTTGCTTTTTGATACGGACATAAATTTACCATTTTATTTCCATTATATTACCTATTCCATATATTACCTTATATCAAGCTTGAAATCTCATTATGTTGGCATAAATATTTAGCATTATTTCAATCATAATTACTATTTTACGAGAGTTATTCGCTCGATACACGTTGATTCAGTTGATATACACGATAAATAAAAATAGAGAAGCTAAAAGATAAATACGAGGAAAGACCTTTATGCTAATATTGCTAATAAAGCACCAATAAAGCATGAATTTGTGAATTTATTGGCTACCCATGCAAGAAGGCGGTTCCGAGAGGAAGTAGATGTAGTGCGGGCAAGGGGCCTTGGACATTGTATTGGGAAGGGCCGAGTCCCAACACTGCCAGCCATCCCAAGTCGACGGACAAAACTTCTCTCCTTCCTCAAATCCCCCATCTGCACAACAGGAAAACTTGTTCAATTGGAACAAATTCTTTGAATAATTTAATTTATTTAAGGACTTTAGATGAATTTTCATTCCCCATGTCCTACGTACAAGAGACCTTTAAAGGCTGGCTAACAAAAAGATAATAATTTAGGGCTTTGGGCTGTTGAGTGGGAGCTCAAGAATTCCGAGATTTATGAGTTCAAACACCCCTTGAAATTAAGCAAAGCCGAAACTCATTCGTCTCTTCAGGGTGACACTTTCATGTGTTTTCATCACATGAGCTCGTTCGACGCTCTTTATTGATATTTTTCCAATTAAAAATTCTGTCCTGAATCTCATTTTAAACTCGGGGTCGAATGATCAATAATCCACGGTAGATCTCACAGTAGATTCCTTTTGCCAAACAAAACTCGAACATTTTTTGTTTGATT
>VJMY01001161.1:0-18116 GCA_009869795.1 Neelides sp. FZ-2019 | reverse complement strand
GAGTTGAGCGGCGTAAAGGAATATTGGGGAGAATTGAGAAATATTCTCATAGTAAAGTGAGGTGAGACATTCGCCTCACAATAGTATAAAAGTCTAGTAATAAAAAACTCTTTATATTACAATTTTAAAATAACAATGAAAATTAATACATTATGAAAAGCATACCATAAAATAAAAGCATACACTTAGGTATTTCAATTAAAGTTTTCGTATTTCTTTTAGAGTTTCTAAGGCGTTAACACTTATCTATCAAATGTATATTAATATCCTGTTTAAAGCAATTATGAAAATTGGAATATTAAATAAATTTATATTTGATTTTCAGCTTGTTTTGAGGAGAAGAGTAAATCTACTGAATGGGCGGTAAATCAAAATATCGATAAAAATATTGTCATTAATGATTTTAATTTCAATAGGCCTATATGACTATAATAACGATAACTGACTCTGCTCCAAAAATGATTTTGTTCGTGTCATCGAATGATGACTACACAAAGGTTTTTGTCGCATTGATGCTGGTAAAAATATTTTACTCTTCTATTTTTTATTATATGAACACGTCTGTTTATGGAGTGTATTTTTTAGTTATGACAATTTCATTCAGGTGTGGGAAGCAATTCAATACTTCTTATCAAAAAACCGCGGTGGAAATCGACAAAAATCAGAAGAAACGGCTCCTGGCCCTTCGCCTACCATTGATATCATATTAGTAGATTATTTTTTATATTTTCTTTACAAATTCTTGAAATAGCGTAGTTGGGTGTTAATTTTATTTCTTTTGTATATTATTCTAATCAAAAACTATTGAAATGATTTTATTATAGCCACACACTGCCTACACTGTCATTATTATGATGCCAATGGAGGAGAAAAATGACGAAGAGGAAAAGACTCATTTATCTGAAACTGCATTATGGAAAAGTAGTAATTAAAACTCATTATTGCTTTTATATTGTAGCTAATATTATCTTGCCATGTTTAGTTAATTAGGTAGATCTGCAATAAGACTTGTCAAAAAATCATTTATGCTGTGATTTAGTCATTGATAAGACATGCAAAGGATTAATTTATTGTTTACTCAATTGTTGCCATTTAATATTCTATCGAACTGATTTGTTATTAATTTTGAAGTTTTGCTTAATTATTGTGCACGAATAAGTTATTACATAATATGAAATTTATATATACAAACACAAGACAATTAGTGTATACTTATGTAACAATTAAAATTTTCCATATTTTAAACCTTGACATTTACTTTACCTCTTTTGTTCCAATCTGTTTTTAAACGTGATAATCGATAATCGATAATATATCACTTAAATTCCTAAGATGAACTTCACTGTTTATTCTATTCAACTTGACAACTCATGAAATAAATGATATTTTGATAAGCTTTAAAAATGAATAATTTATATAAATAATTTTATTTTAATTATAGGTATCCATATAAATTACATAATCTGCCCTATTTCATTGTTCATTCATCTTATTTAATTTTCAATAATACTCTCAACTTAATATAATAATGATACAACATTTAAAATTATAATAGAATATATGTATAGAGTTCTCTTTTTGAGACTTTTTACCTTTAGATAAAAGTTAGAGATAAATTCGATGATTTTAATTTCTAAACTTTAAATATTAGATTTCAGGATAGTTTATTTTCTAGTAATATGAATAAATTATAAAACCTCATACAATAATTTATATAGAAGGTCAATCAGGTACTATATAGAGGTTTTTATTCTAAAGACTAAAATGAATTATAATTGATATAAAATATTAAGTCAATAAATTAAAATTTCTTTTAATTTAAAAAATTGGCAAAAACATTAAAAAATAAAATAAATTTTAAAAGTTGAAAATTCCGAACCTTTTCAAACGCCAAATACAGTTTCGATTTCGTTTCGTTTCGAAAAAATTTTGCTTCGTTTCGTTAGGAGCTCTACGAATGAGACCTCTGTATACCTTAACTAATAAATAAAACGAACGGGATTAAGGTTTATGAATAATAAAATAAAATCCAATGAGCCTCCTCCCTCCTTCATATGTATGAAAATGAAAAAGATTGGAGAAATGTCCCATAAGAAAGTCGAAAACTATAATTAAATTATTTTTTATATATTTTTTTAAAATGATGTCAGACAAATTAATTTCCTAGTATAATATTTCTTGCTTTATAACTATTTGCATTTCCATTTGAGAATTCAACCTTGAATTTTTAATAGACAAATTACCAACTTGTACCCTAGATTTGTGCATTTTGACTGAAGGGATGAAAATATGAAAATTAATGAAAATTGGTTTAAAGATTATCCATTCTAACCAATAATATTTATAATTTAAATTACATTAAATAAGCCAGATGTTATTAAAATGTATTCTTCCGTGTGTTACATCATTTTTATAAAAGAATCATTTGAAGACGACAATGATTTTTATCTGTTTTGTTGAATAATGCTAAAAAATATGCATATTTTTAAGGTTATAAAAATCAAAATATGGCCTATTTATTATTAACTGTTTAAGAAAGTGAAAATGATTACAAATTTTCTATTTCAAAGTACCCCAAATTTTATTTAAAATATTAATTTTATTTTCTCTATTAGAGAGCTTAAATGGTAAGCTGTTTAGTTAATTTAAACAATAAAATTTTGTGTTAAGTATATAATAAATAAGAATAACAAATCATAAAATGCTTTTAATTAAATTAAAAAATACTCCATTGTTTCATAATTACATTGAATGTAAAGGGCTTCCTAAATCTCGCGTGAAGAGAGTAGCCATTCGTGACAAACGTTACCGTTGGAAAGGGAAGATTTCTTTTGAACTTGACCCGCTCTTTTCCAAGAAGGAAAAGGTCGTGTTGAACGAAGCTCTGGGTCAATTGTCTCTTCTACTTGCAAATTGCCTTCGCTTTGAACTCCCCAATGCGACGGATTCGACCAAAGATGAGGATTGGGTTTACATCAAAAGAGGCGTCAAAGGGAGCGGATGTTCGTCGCCAATTGGGAGAATCGGTGGGAAGCAATTGATGAACTTGGAGTCTTTCTGTCTCACTCAAGACACAATCATGCATGAAACTTTCCACGCACTCGGATTTTATCACGAACAGCAAAGACCTGATAGAGACGACTACGTCACTGTTTACAATAATTTTGATCCGAGTTAACTCTTTTATATTTTCAAAATGTTTAAATTTTTCCAAACAATCATTATCACAATTACTATTTATTATGGCTTCAATTAAAAATTTGAATTAATTTGGATAATTAGTTTTATCTTAATTTTTAATTTAATTATTTTAATTGAGTTTTATTGTAGAAATGGCAGAGAATTTCAAAAAGAAGAATTCGACTGAAGTTGACACGCTGGAACTTCCTTATGATTATTACAGCATCATGCATTATTCCCCATCTCAATTCTCAGTCAATAAAAAGAAAATTCTCGTATCAAAAGTAATTTCCAAATAAAAAACATATTTAATAAATTAAGTCATTTCAAAATTGTCAGTATTTAAAATTATAATTATTAAAAAATATTCCATAATTTTGCAGGATCCCAATGTGAAACCAGGCTCCATAAGGAAACTCACAGAGCTGGATAAAATGAAACTAAAAAAGTTATACAAATGTGAATAAATGCCAAAGTTGAACAAATTGAAAATCCATCTATTTTTCCATGTAAAAATCCCAAGTTATTAAAACAATAATTAATTAAATTAGACAACGATTATTTTAATATCGTTTGTTCCCCCAAATATCACAAATTATGCTCATTGAACATATCATTTTATCATCATTATGTAAAGAATTCATACAAGAATTCAAAAAGTCATTCATTTCATAACATTCAACAATGTAAACAATCCTAATTTAATTTAATAATCCTAACAAGATACATAAAAAATGGTGATTTGATTTCATCCACTTCCCCTGTTCCACTTGTTGTTCGGATGTGAGTTTCATTCTTGAAATTTGAGTGTTCATTCATACTCCAAAGTACGAAGGGTCAGAGCCGATTTGCAAAGCAGGAATTGCATCCCGAGCCCACAGATTCCCCAGCGACTCCAAAAACCTCATGTACTCCTCCCTCTCCATCTCGGTGTTCAACACACTCATGGAGATGAAATTGAGACTTCGCATGTTCAAGAGCGATTTCAAGGCTCCAAAGTCAATTCCAAACGGAACCCTCGACCCGACATTTTCAAGGGAAATCCCAATCATGTGTTTAAAATGACGCCCGAAGGCCTCGAGCTCCCCAGACATGATCAAACAACGTTTGACCTCCAACCTGGTCAATTGGGCGGGGAGTTTGAGGATGTCGACCGAGACGGCGTGACCTCCTTCGCCCATTCCGTCCACGGCCACGGTCACGCCCAAATTCCTCAGCGAAGCCAGCTGGACGAAAATGTTAAAATCAAAGATTTCGCTAAACGGGAAGGAGATCTTGAGCGTGTGAAGCGTTCGGTAATTTTGATTCCAGACATTTTGCAAAATCCTATACGGGTCCCTGTTCTTGGATAGTGTGAGGCAAACTTCGCCCAGTGAACTTTGAATCTCCACGAGTCGCTCCCAATACTCGGCATTTTCCCCAATGTTTAACCAGAGTGTAAATAATTTATTGGGCATGTCCAGCCCTTCACCGCTTCTATCCCTCTGTTTAAAAATTTTGAAATCCAAATTAAATTAATCTCGAAATTAAATAGTTAAATCCTTTTTTACCTCCATTACAATCCCAGTTACATAAACTTTTGAGACAGTATTTGAATGTTCTGCGAGAAACATTTTGATTTTCTCTTTCGTCCAGTCATATCCATTAGAAATGGCCCTCAACGTTGGATCCGTCATGACTAGGAAACTCTGAAGATTCGGGCATTTGAGCAGGGTTAAAAAATGAAAAATGTTCATGGAGTTTCTTATTTGAGTGGCAAATCGGGTTGAGGCGTCCAACGGCCGCGTTTGCTCCTCCGTCGAGAGACACAAGTAGGTGAGGGAGGGGAGAAGAACTTTTTTCTCCGCTCGGCCGCTCATAAACACTTGGGAACACAAGACATCGTTCGTCATTGTCAGTGACGTCAGTCGCCTGAATTTCGGCAAGTTCGTCGTGAGCCAATAAGGGTCAATTTGATCGATGAGCAAAAGGTCACGGAGCGACCCAGGAATTGCGAAGCTAAGTCTTGATCCCCCGCGAACTCGCAAACACTCCACGGTGGCTCCGTTCACTTTCGCACGCTCGCAAAAGAGGAGATTCCCGCGATCTTTGTCATTGATTTTCACCGTGTGCCCCACGACCCAATCGACTTCGCCTCTCCATTGGCGACTAACGGATCGACACATAAGGAGCGACTGGCGATCCAAAGGCTCAAAGATCTTTGCTCTCATCTAGAGGATCACAAGTGTCTCAAAAATTTAAAAAAATTAATTTGGATTTAACTTGTGTAATTTTTAATTGGTTTTTAATTGTTTTTTGTAATATTTGGTCATGTTTGGAGGATTTGAAATTTATATTTTGAATGTTCCGATCAGATTTTGTGAACCTCTATAGGAAGTTCATCTATGGTTTTTGACGTCGTGGAGTCATTTCGTTTTTGCTTTTTAGATTTAATCGTCGCGTCCCGCCTGGCCACCGTATCTGACAATCCATGTTTCATCTTATTTGAAGTCATTTATTCCAATGTGTCATGAGATTTCTCCGGGAATCCGATTCACAAACTCGTCATTCAAAGATCCGAAGTTTAAGAGACAAGTTTGCCTCCATAAAGTTGTTTAGCTTTTATTAGCTTTTAGTAACACCGACATTTATATTCCTTTGGTTGCATAGGATTTAGTTTGCTTGACTTCTTTCTATTTTCCCCCTTGTCTCCTGTCAGTGTCAAACTTGACGAGTGAGTATTATGAAAAGATGAAAAATGTCTAAGGTGAATGACTTACATATTGACAAGATGAGTATTAATTGAAAGTGTTCAACATTTTCTCATTTCTTATGATTATGATTTGATTATGAATCGTTTGCTGGCAGAGTTCATGGAGGATTAATTTGAGGGAAAGTGATAGAAAGAGAAACACGCAAATCAGATTGCAATTATTAGGAATAAAAAAACAAATTCGCTAACGACCTCCGCACAATTTGAAAATTAATAATTTGAGCAGAAAGAGCCAAAAAATGTAACACGTTCATTCATTGTGTTTAAATTGCATTGTATGAAATTAAATGATGGTTTCTCAAGTAGTTGCTCAAAGTTATGCACAAGTTACACACATGACCAAATGCTTACAATGTATTGGTTGTCCATAAAGGAAAAGAGAAGAATAAAAAAAACCTGTTTCTCGAGAAGAGCACAGTGAAAGTCGAAGGCATTTGGGAGTTGAAGTTCAAGTTCGCGTTGGTTCTGAATCTGTGTCACGGGGGCTTCCAATGCTGCAAACTTCCATTTAAGATGCCTACACAATTTTCATATATAATCAGCCATTTATTTGGACTTTTTATATCCTTTGGCGTATGGCGATGACCCCTCTGGTATAATATTCGTGTTTGGATAGAAAGATGGGCGTTCGTCTCACATATCAGCCCTTTTGCATCTTTCATTGTCATTCAAAGGACGGCTCCTCATTTCTCTTCAGTCATAGGTCGAGTGGAGGAAAGTGAAGTTCGGGGAGGAAGTCTTCTTTCTTCATACTTCACAAATTCCTCTCATTGCAATTTAAGTCTTTGAGTGGAAACGATTGAGCAATCAATGTGATCAGTCTGATTAAACAAAGTTATCCAAGAATTTATTTTAAGTCAATCTTCTTATATTAATCACTTGCGGTATAAGTTTATTAAAGTTTTTTTATTTCCTTCGGCTTACAGTAAGAAAAATTTAAAGAATTTCATATCTAAATATTTTTCAATTTTTTAAGAATCTAACATTTTTCAATTTTTGAAGATTTTCATTTTTTCAATAATTTAACATTTTTTCAGTTTTCTAAGAAGTTCAAAGAGTTTTTAATTTGTCAAAAGAATTATCATTGGATTTAATAGATTGATTGATTTCCCAATATGCGTGTTTTTGTGTAGACAAACGAAGAGCTTGAAAATGGAAATTGTGAAGTTGAAAGGAATGGTGGTGAAAGCGGGATTTGTGATTGTTCTCCTTTTGGTTTCCACCGCGTGGTCGACGGAGACGGAGGCGAAAGAGAAGAAAGACCTGGCGGTGAGTGCAAGGGGAAGCGGCGACTTCCTCTGGTACGGACTCCAAGTGGGCGGGGAGCTGCTGACCATCATCGCCGACACTCTTCACACCGTCATCGTGTCCACGATCATGTTCCTCTCCGTCGTCTCTTCCTTCGTCACCTATCACATCAATTGGCTCTGGAACAAGACGGAACAAGTTCATCAGTACAAACTGGCTCACGAGGCCCATCACCCAGAACCTGACCATTACTACCACAATTACTAATCTCCCATATCTCTAGTGTAAGATTAGTACATTGAGATTAAAAATGAGAGTGAGAGTCCTTTAATGCTCTTATTTAAATGCTATTATATGATGTCGATATGCCAAGAGTATTTTATCTATTCTAATGAATATTTATTTTTCTAGTTTTACTTCTCTATCACTTTCTTATTTTTCCAAGTTGAAGTTTAATTATGTTGTTTTTGTTCTTGTTGTTATTTGTACATCCTTACAAGTTGTTTCTTTCTTATAGAAAAGTATTATAAACTTGCAAGTAGGGAAAAGACTTGAATGACAAAAATGACAGATTTTTGTATTTGTAAATGAGTTATTGAGATGTGTTAATAAATTTTTGTTTAGATTTTTATTTTTTTCAATTCTAACGTTCATTACAAAAAATCCACAAACAAAAATAATTTCTGTAAAGTAATATTTAAATAAAGTAATAAGTATTATGTATGATAAATGCGCGTAAGATCTATTAGAATACTATTTTGCATTGAATACTAAATATTAATTATCATTGTAGTTAACCGTATAAATTGTTTGAGATTAACAGTTGGCATGACTAGAAAATTACAATTAACAGACTAGTTTCGTCATATAATTGGCAATGTTGAAAGTTTGCAATGTTGAATTACACTTAATGTTAGACTTGTACATAGACTTAGAAAGAGTAGTTTTGATATTCGGTTATTTGAGATTTTTGTTCTTCATAGCTCCACTTTGTTGAGTGAGAGACTCGAGTCGTAAGCTTCTTTCGCTGCAAGATCCTCCAAACTTTGGATTTCGCTGTCCAATTCTGCTTCTAACTTGATGATTTCGTAAGCTAAGCTGATCCATCGTTCCGTCAAATAGTCGTACTAATTAACATTTAATAAATGTTATATCACGCTAAATGCATATAGATCATAAAAATAAAAACAATTAAGGATTTTAATTTAATCTACCATTTTTTGAATGTCTGGAATTCTGTGCTGAATTCTCCTCAACGAGGCTTCCATGGAGGGAACAAAGTTCTTGAGAAGCTCTTCTTCCTCTTCAATGACTCGGCGTGCGGCAAACTCGGCCAAGGCAATTTCCCTCAATGTTGGTGTCACAATGGTTGTGAAGACTTCCTCGGGAAAGTCCTTCATCCCTGAGTCCATAAATGGAATAAGCTAAAAAAAATTAAAATACATTTTAGCAAAAACTCTTGTATTATTTGATTTTCGAAAACGATTAATCTATTTTTAATACTAAATTAAATTACTATATTAAATTACTAGTATGAGGAAAAGTCAAATTTTTGACCATTTTGTAATCTTCAAAAGGAAATTTACCTGAACTTCAAAATTTTCAATTTTGCTGTAATACTGCTTAAGTTCATTGAGCACAGAAAGGGTCGTAGAATTATTTTTATTGAAAACAATATGATTAGAGGAGAATTCTTTAAGCTGAGCCGGGAGATCCAATGGAGATCCTTCAGGGTATTCTGCACCAAACACGACAATCCCGTGAGTTTCAAGTTCGCCGACATTCCGCTGAAAAACTTCTTTGCTCTCAGCCAAAAAGGAATTTGCCTCTTTGATAAATTCAACCCTTTCTTGATTCAATTTCACTAATGCTTCCTCATGCTAAAAAGAAGAAAAAGCAATTAGCAATCAATTAATAATTAATTAAAAATTAAATAAGAATTAAATAAGAATAAAAGATGAAAATGACGAGTAATTTAACAATTTATTCTAATTATTAATTAAGTAATTGCTCTGATTATTAATTGAGGCAACTGACCTTTTCAACACTATTGTCTGCAAATAAGTTGAGACTTTTCCTCACTACGACGACTTGATCGAGAAAATCTTTCATTTCCTCAGTTGACTTTTCTTCGACGGCGGCCAGTGACTTGATGGATCTGATTAAATCCGCCATTCCGAGTCTCAATGGGTTCATTTCACCAACAATGACGTCTTCATAAGGGTCTTTCCAAAGAATGAGCTCGGCCTGGACAAAATAATCAATATTACAAATGAAATCACAAGGATTCTTTATCTCAATTTAAATTGATAAATTTTGAATGAGTAGTTAGCCTCGTCCTTAATTACTTTCTTCTCCAGTGCCTCAGCACGTGTGTAAAAGTCAATGAGATTTTCCAAGAGCTTCGTCGGCCTTTTTCGCCCTGCAAATCCGATTCTCTTATGTCCATCAACTGAAATCGGAGTTGGATCCGTATACATTGAATAACTCAGACTCAAAATCCATTGTTCATGCAAGAGGAATAAAAGTAAAAGCAATGAGCTTTTCTTCGTCGCCATTCTAAATATTAAAAAGAACAATTAAATTATTTTTTGTCAAAATATCTAACTTTATTTTAAAAACTTGACATTTTCTTTTTTCGTTTTCTATTTTCTTTGAGACTATCTTTTATTATTATGAATTCCTAGCCATTGGCGCTTAATTGGTAATTTCTTACCTGAAATTAAATTAGTTGCAAAACGGAATTTCTGACTAGTTTTTCTTGGTTGAAACTGTTGAAAGAATTGACAGGTCGGTGAGCAAGAAGATCTTCACGTGGTTAACAAATTGACAATAAAAGCTTTTTGAAATGGCAAAGATGACTGAGATCTCGTGAGGTTGGCCAAAAGCTCGGCCTATTAGTCCACTAATTGTAATTGAGAATAGTGAGTGTTCATCAGGGGAAAATATTTATTTTGCAACGCGAAATGTTTGTGTGGAATTTGGAGAGCAAAAGAGATCGAAAGTGGAAATTGCTATCGGGCAAAATCTAGGCTGAAGAAACGATAAGGAATTAGGGCGTTGTTGAACCAACGCGAATTTGGGGCGAAATCAGATGAACTTTTCTTCCAAGCAATCGACCAACTTTAACTTGTCTGTGTGTGAAACTTATGACTTGAAGAAAATGTAACTGCCCACAATATCTCTGTTAAAATATAAATAATAGCTATATATATTTAATATATCATTTAAGGTCATACACATAATATGCATTATTATAAAGTATAAGGGAATTATTCGCCAAAGTGCTAAAATGAGTTAAATTTCATAAAGAAATAGCTCAATAAGAAGTACTTTGATCGCTCAAACTGTGGCCATGAAAGAATTCGCTGATATGATGATATGAATCTTATGATCAAATCATTTTAAAGTGATTGGTTTTTCATTGGGTTGACTTTAAGATGAACTTTTATAACCCGGCCATGCATATAATACATGTGTAGAGTTTGCAAGGAACGATCTTGGTCTCATTGTTTAACTCAGCAAAAGATCGGACGTGTGGGAGGAGTAAGTGCAATTTTGCATGATGAACAAAACTTCATTTCAATTCCGAATCTTTCAATTCCCACTTTTGCTCCTTGGCTCCTTCCTTCACTCATCACTTATCCTCGGTGAGTGAAGGAGCTGAGCGTCAATTGACTTCAATAAGCAACACGTTACACTTGAGGACTTTCACTCTCTTGTATTTACTAAATACTTAAATTCTATTTATTTACTTACACTGATTATATTTACAACCTTCATTTACATTCATATTTGTGAGTAAATAGCTTCAAGAAATACAAATATTAAAGTAAAATGTTTAAAATGTTCAAAACTGTTAAATTAATCAAATAATTAAATTAAATCAAGTTGTCTTTTACTAAATTGTAATATTTAGGCGTTTATGGTTTAAAATTAAGTATGAGAGGTTTGAAAAAAGGATATTCGGATTTGACTCTCTTCACTTACTTCATTTGTCTCATATTTGGTAAGGAGTTTTTTAATTTAAAATAACATTACTATTTTGCTTTCTTCTAATGTTAAATCATAGACTAATCTTAACACTGTTTGTCGTAGTTGATAATTCGGTGGGACATACGGCATAGGATGTCATTAACTTTAATTGCAATTAATCATAGCCAACTAATTGGTTTAGAATTGAGCAATTTGTTCGGATTTGACAGAATCTTCTACGGCTCTCCTGAAGCCTATCGTCCGTCCTTCGGAAATCCGCCAAGCGGATTTTGCCACAGACTCCCCTGACACGGCGGAGATTCCCATAGAAGTTCACCGGACGTCTAAGAAGGAGCTGCGATCCGAGCGCTACCAATACCAACGGCCGTCGCCTGCTTGGGTAAATAATCCCAACAAGTTCCACGACCATCATCCTCCCATCACTCAAACGCAGTTGAGTTGGGGTGAGCCGCGAGACAAGGGATTCGTCACCTGGCGACCGCCGAGCAAAGACGATGAGGAAGAAGACGCTCACTACAATCGACCTCCGAAGAAACCCTCAGGAGGAGATTCTGCTGGACTCAGAATCAAATCCCACTTTGGCCTCTTTCCTCTACTCGCCTCTTTTGCCCTCTTCTTCTCTTTCGCAACATTCATTGACAAATGAATTTCTTATTTTTTTCTTATTTTTCCCATATTCTTAATGTATGATTTGACTCATATTAGCGTCTGACTTAATTAACTCTTTTACAAAAATATGTAATATAAATATTATTACAAATTTGTAATAATGCAATATTTAAAATCAAAATATAATTAATTAGTAATGTGAATAATCAATTACTTAAATAGATATTATTTTATTATAATTGAATTCAATACATTTCAACTTCAACTCAACTTGCAATTAAATCACTTTTTTATGTTACTACTATAGAAGGTTTAACGCTACTTGGCTAAATACCTGTTCAAATGTCATTAATTTAATTTATTTTAGTGTAAAATATTAATTATTCTAGCTAATTGATAATGTAGATAGTTCAAGCTTTGCATTCTTATTGTTCAATTTAAGCTAACAAGTTTTGATTTGAAGTTAAACTAATTACAAATAATCATAAGCTTTTAATTATTTATGTCCATATTATTTATCATGAGATTCATTTTATCAACTCGCGATGAAATGACAATGTCATGTACAGAGGAATGAAATCAAAACTATACAATCTTTTAAATAAACATTATCATTAAAGCAACAGTTGACTCCTTTTATTATTATCTTTTAACCCTGGCGTTATTATCAGGCTGCCAAGCAGCGACCAAATCATTCACAACATTGCATTATATCATTTTATTTAGCATTATTTATGTAATATTTGGTTAATTTAGCTATTATATTTACAGATTCATATGAAATGATGGAATTTTGCACATCTACTATAATTATGATAAACCAAGCACATTTTATGCATAGGTGCCTATCGATTATAGTTATTAATCAAAAATCCCCAAAGACCCAGAATTCCCAATTTCATTGACTTGAAGTACTCGTTTGCTTCAATTAATTTTGATAAAAATTACAAAAGAGCAAAAAGACAAATATCAAATATGGCCAAGGTGTGAAAGTTCTTTGATTTAACTACTTAATTTACTCGTTTAAATATATAATTTTTAAACCCTGAATAATCTTATTATAATTAATTAATCTTCTGACCATGTATTATGAACTTCTAATCACAGCTGTAACTCTTCTCATTTTTCTCCTAAGAAAAATACTAAAAAGAGACGAGAATTTGCCACCAGGTTAATTCATTATTTCCTATATTCAATTAAATTTAGGATATTTTCATTCTATATATTCCCGAGTGTCTCATATCGGCTTAAGTGGCTGAAGAAAAATGCACATTTTAAAAATTCTTCTTTAATATGTCAAGGCCCAAAGAATTATCCTCTCATTGGGAGTTTACTTTCCTTGTCCAAACATGGGAAAAATTTACCTCCTTTTCTTTCTTTGGCCAAATTGGGGAAAAAGTACGGACCCATCATGTACATTGAAATCGGGATGAGCAAACAAGGTAAGTTGGAATTTAATTAAACCAATTAATAAGTTTACTCTAATTAATTCAATTTATACACTTTTTTAAAGTCATCGTACAAGACATTGAATTAGCCAGGGAATTGCTCAATAAAGATATTTGGCTTGACCGGTATTATGATAATTACTGGGCTGAGCGATCCTTTGGAAAACATCTTGGTTAGTCATATTAATTTCTATTTACATTATAGCATAACTAATTACTAATTAATTACCTCATATAGCTAATTGCGTTATATAATTAAAACGATTAAATAATTCCAAAATGGGAATTATCTCAATTCCAATAAAAGAATCCTCCCTTTAGGGATTCTCTTGGTCAGCGGAGAAAGTTGGAAAGAAATGCGTCGATTTTGTCTCAGGACGCTCCGAGATTTTGGTTTTGGGAAGCAGATGAGCATGGAGTCCGTGATCGCTGAGGAACTCTCGGATCTCATGGGCCGCATCAATACGCAATTGAGCAAAGACCCTGGTGCTCCGTTTCCCATGAACAAGTTCTTCTCCGTCTCGGTCTTGAACATCTTGTGGAGCATGATGGCCGGCTACAGATTCTCCTACCAGGACCATCGGCTCAGAGAACTCATCGACATGATGGACGTCATGTTGAAGTTGAATCCTATCGGGGCGAATATTTTCCAAATGTTCCCCTTCTTATGGCACATTACGCCACAAGTGACCAAGGCGGCCAAGCAAAGGATTGTCCTCAGGCACAAACTTCACAACTTTTTCAATGTAAATTATAATTTTAATTCAAATGATCTAATTATATTTAATCTTAATTATTATTTATTTTATTTAGCTTATTTAAGTTTTCATTGATATTAATCTTTTATTTATATAATTTTTCTTAATATAAATTAGTTAAGATTTACATTTTTGTATTTATAAAACACTAATTGACGCATAAATTATCCAAAGTATTTTTAAAATGACACTGAAAATTATTTTTTATTTTAGAGTATTGTGGATGAACGAAGAAAAGAAGGAATTTACAAAGAAGAACAACGAGATTTCATTGACGTTTTCCTTAAAGAAATTGACAATACGAAGAGCGGTGAAAGCAAAAATCCCAAAGCTCATTTATACACAGGTTCGTCAATATTTCAACTAGTATTTACGTTTATTCTACAGATAAATTAAAAGTTAACTGATAATATACACAAACTAAAAAATAATTTATTTTGATTAGACGAGCAATTCATTGTTGTTGTTCTTGATCTTTACGCGGCTGGTTCGGAAACGACGTCGAATACTCTTGAATTTGCTTTCCTTTACATGCTCCTCAATCCGGACGTGATGAAGAAAGTTCAAGCTGAAATTGACACTGTGGTTGGTCGCTCTCGTCTTCCTTCACCATTTGACAGACCAAAGTAAATTAACTTTCTATTTGATCGATTAATCAATCAATTAATAAAATCAATATCACTTTAATATTCAAAATTAGAAATAGTTGAAATAACTGATAATGAGATCTTATGATTAATATTTGATTAAAAACTTGATTATGTATTTAATTAGCATGCCATATACGGAAGCAACGATTCTTGAGATTCAACGAGTGGGGAACGTGGTTCCTTTGCTCCTTCGATCTCCCATTGAAGACACTATTGTGAACAAACACGTTGTGAGGAAAGGAACTCACGGAGTTTTCAACTTGCATGCCATGCACATGAATCCCGAACAATTCCCTGATCCTTACAAGTTCGACCCACAAAGATTTTTAGATAAGGAAGGAAAGCTGACCAATGTTCACAAAATTCTTCCATTTGGCATTGGTTAGTTAACCATACATTAAATAATTGAGCAAATAATTATGAGATTATAAACTATTTAGAAAAATCAAAAGGCAAAAACAACTAAGTGAAATAATTAAAATAATGAATATTAATATAATAATTGAAATTTATGAATGGTTCATTTTAGGAAAACGTGTTTGCATTGGGGAATCATTGTCCAAAGTTACACTTTTCACTTATTTTACGGGACTTTTACAAAATTATAATTTCGAGATTCCAAAGGGCGAAACTCCTGTGATGAACCCCGTGATTGGATTTACATTATCACCAACTCCTTATTCAGCAATCATAACGCCAAGATAATTCATGTGTCAATCTTAATTCTACATATTAATAAAATTAATAATACAAATAAATAGTGAACCAAATGTGATTAAACTAATTTCTACAGAAAATAAATCTGTACAATTTCCAATACTTTCCTTTTAGGCACCAAATAATCAAATCATAACATTTTTTGCATCATGTCCATTCGATACAATATTTTAACATTTGAACTTTTAATGCATTAATAATATCAATATATAAATTTATATAGTATATACTCGTAAATATTTCATTAAATGACATTTTTCATTTATTTTTACACAATTTATCGAGCAAATGACATTGAAACTTATCACTTTATTATTAACTGCATAATAAATTTACTTTTATTAAATTGTTATCTCTTTATTGAATGAATTTTTATACTTTATAATTAATTACATGATTTTTATAATGCATGATTAGTTTTGAATAAGAGAAGTTTGTCATACAACCTTCATTTTGAAGGACCTAACTCTCAGCGTCTCGTGTTTTTGGAGGATTTATTGTTATTTATTAACATTTAATGTATATTTATATTCATTTGAATCTGATTGATCAAATTGACAGTTATGATTACTTACTTATTTAAAAAATATTTAATTAAAGTTTGTTATGTTTAAAAACTAGCATGTTTTAAGATATAAATATCTTAAAAAAATAATATTTAAGTCTGTACATATAAAGAACGAATTTACCTTTTAAAGCGCAATTTTGTTAATGAGCACACAGGATTAATTATTTCCTAAATTTCAGTGTAAAAATATTAGAAAATGGTTTTACTCCGCTTTGAAATTCCTTCACACAGAAATCACTCATTGTCAATCTTGTTTCACGCCGAACTTTTCTTCAATTTTAGACTTCTTATATATTATTAAATATTCAATTGCACAAACCCTTTAAGATGGGAAGGGAAACTATGTATAGAGCAGGTAAAATATATTGGGGCACTATAGTGTACCTTCCCACGTTAAAGGGTTAAAAAGACGAGTGTGAAGTTACAGTATACAGCATAGGCGTCGTACAATAAATCATTTGCAAATAGGACTCGTTTCAATATTATTCAAATTTCCAATTATGTTTCCCCAAAGGATATCGAGCAAAATCTTTGATAATCAATTTTAAATTGCGACAAACAGTTTTTTGATCTATTATTTGATTCATTTAACTAAATATGTAAGCAATAATCATTTTTGCGATTGAATATCGCCACTTTAACGGTGTGAATTTTTTAATGTCCGAATTGTTTTTTTTAATATAATAATATTTTTACTTGAGGAGTGGTTGTGACTTTCAATATAAGATTAAATAATTGAGATAAAATACATACAATATTGCAAATAACAAAATAAAATAATTGACAGGAAAATAATTGAATTCCATTTTCTTTTATTTTTTCGCTCAAAACGTTTAATTATAATTAGACTTATCAAGTTCTAAAGTGAAGTGTGCACTTGAAGAATAAATAATTGATTCCGCCTCGTCCACTTCACCCTTGAACTTGCGAGATTTTTTCAGAATTACTCATAGCGACTTTCTTTACGGCTTCAATAATTTATAAATTAAATCGAACCCGATTGATTAGATATAATTGAACGCTACAAACATTTGCATATTTCATATTAAGCATAATTAGCAATTACTATTTCCTAATTGCTCCATCTCATCATCAAACTTATTTAATGAAAAACTTTGCATACACTTTAGGCTTCACATGAAATCCCATACACCCAATTGTGTCCACACAAATGCATCTAATCGAAGAAACATGCTCTGGGATGAATATGAAAGATAACTTTTAATTAAATTATTATCGGGTAAATTGAACAATTAAAATCTCTCAATATAAAAGGACGTGAATGGGAAGTCGGAGTTTAAGAGAGAATTTAGAGAAATCAAGTCAATATGAAGTCGATTTCACTCACTATCATCCTTTGTTTGGCAGTTGCTGTCTTCTCCTATACTCCAGGAGATAGTTAGTCAAAGATTTACTTAATTTAAAGTTATAATAATTATTAATAGTTGTTAAATAATTTAATATTATTACAATTATTAATAATTGTTTAATAATATTTAAGCAATTGGCATATTCATTTGTCATTAAATAGTTTAAAAAACTTCTTTATCCTCAACATTCTCAAGTTTATTATAAAATAATCTTAATTTAACCCATTTTTCCTTTTAGGAAAGTTCTGTAAAGACAGAAGCGATGGACGGTACAGACATCCCGATTGCGGAATGTGGTATAGCTGTGTGAACAAACTTACTTACGAAGTCGCTTGTCCACTTGGACTCCATTTCGACCCAGCGAAAAACCCCGATAACAATCCAGCCGTCGGTCACTGCTCAGCTCCTAATGTTGCCGGATGCGGATCTGAAAGCGGCTCAGGTGATTCAGAAGAAGGAAGTGGATCAGGATCTGGAAGCGGATCAGGATCTGGATCAGGAAGTGAAGAAGCAAGCGAAGAAGCCCCAGAGGAGAGCGAAGAAGGAAGTGGATCAGGAGAAGGGTCAGGAGAAGGATCAGGATCAGGATCAGGATCAGGATCAGGAGAAGGATCAGGAGAAGGATCAGGAGAAGGATCAGGAGAGGGATCAGGAGAAGGATCGGGAGAAGGATCGGGAGAAGGATCAGGAGAGGGATCAGGAGAAGGAAGTGGATCTGGAAGCGGAAGCGGATCATCTTCATCTGAATCAGAGAGTGCTGAGACGACAACTCCATCAACCACAACTCCACCACCACTCATCCCATGCGAGGAATGGCCTG